>JAOWBB010000008.1:2014706-2059449 GCA_028565995.1 Ricinus marginatus | reverse complement strand
TTTGAGATTCTAAATTATAGCTGTATTAAAGCTAAATTCTTCATTTTGTGAGAAAATTGAGATTTATTTAAATCCTAGACGAATGTGACTGTTGAGTATTTTCATCTTTTCCTCTCAATTTTCCCTTCATTTTCCAATTAAATGCAAGATTTCGGTGTGAAATGCGAATTGTGCTCTATTCTTATGAAAATTATGAAGAGCAATGAATAGAAATACCAGTGGCTTTACGCAAGAATCGGGTAAATAGAAATTCAATGTTGTTAAGGATTTAAAATTTTAACACGTCAGGTTTTTACTTTCATAAATTTAAGATCAATTTTAAAAGTACGGAACAAAACAAAAATACACATAAACTTCCACAACCACTTCTTATAGATCCAGGTTTTGGAGATGCAAACGTATGCCGTTTTGTAAATCCAGAACTAATAAGAGCCTGGAGGTGAAAGCAAAAGTTTTCTTCCAGCCGCACGAAAAACTTATAAGTTGAAGAAAAACAAAGGCCTTGCTTTAGCACGGAAACCAGTTCGAAGAGGAAAAAGAAGCTCGATGACACGAAAGACCAAGGATCATTAGCTCTGGAAAAAGTAAATAATGCTCTGAATGTTACGCAGAAAATTGCATGTGACAGGAAATACAGAATTATCTACATTGGTTTAGTTTCTGGACCGAGATTCCCATAGAAACCATACATTTTGGAGGAAGCGGTGGAAATTACAAAGTGAACGGAAGAGAAGGGCTAAGCCAAAAGACTCATCATCAATCTGGATGTTGGCCAATCTGATGGAAAATAGATCTGGTGGTTGAAATGGTCATTGGTAAAGTAGTTAGACAAGAATGCAATCTATTTCAGATTAGTTTCAATCCCTGCTTAGAAGAGACTATTAAGAAACTTTTCGATGGGGTAAAAGAAGTGGATATCGGCCGCAAACGAATGGAATTTGTAGAGTTTTGTCGAAAATATAATTTTGCTGAACAGAGAATAAGGAGACGACGAATCAAATTGCCTGTGGAGTTAGGATTAAATTCGAAAACCTCCGATTGAAAATTAAACGTAATGCGGTAAAAAGAGGGAAAATATTTAAAATTACCATGAAGATTCACAACGGGGCAATATGCATTTGTATATATTCAAATATTTTAGGCCAAAACGGAAACGAATGGCATATTAACTGCGGTCAAATGACAGGAATATGGAAAGCGAAAAAACATTGAGAGCAACCAAAGAAAAAAAATTCAGTTGCACGGAGGAAAAAGCATATAATAAGCCACTGGCATGGTGAAAGAGACGAAATGATTCGAACGTCTGCTTATCATCAGTATGAATTCTCTTATAAAGAAAAGAAAATCCTCAAAGCAGGCAGGAAACTGATGAAACCGCTCACGGATAGCAAAGTGACCACGGCGTTGTGCGCATTGCTGTGGTGGTCGCTTCCATATCCAAAGCAATCCTTATGCTCGGAAAAGAGCACTCAGTCCAAGTGCACCGGAGCTCCTCACCATCCGGATTCGAATCCAGTCCTTTTCTTTCCTCCATTCCGTCCTTTTTCGCTCTCGCCACACGACCCGAGATGAATATAAAAATTCATATTGTCTCGCAGTAAGGTAAGAATAAGGATCGATCCGTTATTCGCCTTCATGGAGGCTTCGATGATGAACAACTTCGATTTGGTGTTTCGAAGAACATTTTCCGGCAGTTATTTAAAAAAAGGCGTGGAAAATCATAATGCATAAAAGGATGTATGAAAGGGCCAAGCCTAACATTCGCATGATGTGCCACTAAAAATCTTAAAATAAGACTTTCAGCTAAATTGATCGTCATTCGGTTCACGCGCTAATTCCAAACTTCATTAATCTTATTTAATCTGGATTAATTACTCTACATTCTTCCTCACCTTTTAATCATTCTTTTTACTCATCTCAGTGGGAAATTTTCCGAATTTTCCCTTCATTTCCATTACTCCGGATTCGTCTCTTTAAGCGGGAAGGCAAACTAATAAGGATGATTATGCCGATTACCGTTTTAAGTGTTGCTTCTGAATTTCACTCACATCTGGGATTGGATTTTTCTATTTCGCGGGCATCACTTTTCGGCCTTAGACCCGGAGCCCTGCGCTCCGGGATCATCTTTCCCCGTGGAAACCAAATGAATTTGGAAAAAAGTTTCCAGGGAAACGTTTTCATCAGCTGGAGAATGCGCAGGGCTTTTATTTCAAGGGAAAAACGGATTTTTCATTGTGCGAGATCTCGAGAGCGGATTAAATGTGGAAGCAAGCTTTGAAGGAATATTAAACGATAAAAGGTAATTCAAGCCTAACTTTTGGCTGATTTGAATTTCAAACGCTTTTTCTTCGATGGGATAAGCATAAGGAACTAAAATATATCGCTCCCGCTTCATAGAGCGAATTAAAAGGAGAAAAAAAAGGAAATTCAGCAGTCTGCCAGAAATCAAAAAAAATTTTCTTCAGCATTTTATTCCCTTAGACTTTTTCGCGTTTCAATTATCTTTTTATGCCTTTTGCGTCTTAATTTCCAAAATTTTTTTATGTTTGTGCTTTAAAAACACAGAATTCTTTTTCTCGAGAGAAAGAAAATCTATTTATTTTCTCTGCCTTATTTAACGAAATCGATAAATCATTTTGCTTTAAAAAAGATTAAAACCCGTTCGAGGCAAGAGCGGTTAAAATCATTGGTATTGCCTGTTCTCTCAGATGTACCAGAACGAAAACAAAGATTTTTATACAAGAAGCTCAAGTGTGAAAAATATAAAGCTTCTAACGAAATATGTTGCATCATAATTGGGGATAATAGAAGGAGAGCTGCCTATAACAATGATTTAATGGCTGTGAAAGGATAATAATGTAAAAAAGTTATACATAATTATATATAACATATATATAT
This sequence comes from Ricinus marginatus, assembly GCA_028565995.1. Taxonomy (NCBI): domain Eukaryota; kingdom Metazoa; phylum Arthropoda; class Insecta; order Psocodea; family Ricinidae; genus Ricinus; species Ricinus marginatus. Next base: position 2,056,551 of record JAOWBB010000008.1, on the reverse strand, counting down.
ATTCGCTTTTCTTTCTTATTTACGTATTTTGAATGTCTACGTTAGTATTAGTTTCAATCGTTTATATTCACTTTTGTTAAATATGTATGTCTTTCAGAGTTAAATTAAATTTTAATTGTTTTTATAACTGAATGTGCATTTTGAGGCTTAATACACGATTAAAAACTCTAATTCGAAAATTCATAACTATGTTAATACCGTTGTTTATCTTGGCATGAATTCGAAATATACAGTGATATATATGCATGATCTGGAATAATGTTTTCGTCAGACTATGGAGATAGGATTTTTTTTGCGCTTTTAACGAGGCAACAGGATTATGAAAGGCGGACGGTTCGAAATAATTCGAGTAAAACTGAACGATCTCCTGCCATTGTCAAGCCGCATCTCATTTCTCTTTAATTTTTCCCTCCCCAGAGTGCATTAGATTAGAAGTCTGTATGTGCGTTGATCATAAAGTTTCAGTGTCCTGATCGATGGCCGGGAATGGTTTTCAGTGGAAGACAAAAGGCTGCTTGGAAAAATTCGTGCACCGCCTGACCCGGGGGGGAAGCTAAACAAGCCGCGTGCCTCCCTATGCTGGAAATATGAATCATTAAAAAAGTGCCTGAACCTACTTGCGGAATGATTTTATAATTCCGAATTTGATTTCAGGCGAGGGTTAACTATTTCTATTTGCATTTCCCGCTGCTTGGGAAATCGGCATGAATTTATCGCGGCGGAGATATCGTTAAAATATCATAGGGTAACCAGAGCTGTTTTTACAGCTCGCTTGAGTAAGGCATGCACGTATTTCGATGCGTATTGTTACGGATCATGCGTAACTGGATTTATGAGTTATCAACTTATCACAGTTACATTTAACACAAACGTCTTTTTAAACGCGCTACTCAGTAATTAATAAGCAAAATTTAAAGGGTTTTCCTTGCCCACTGCAATTATTTCTGAAATAACGAAGAGGAAATAGTCGCAGACAAGAACTCCGGTTAACATTACAAGTGTCCGCTGTATGGAACCGGAATCTATAAAACGTAAAATATTAGTCGAAACTTCCGTTGGAACATCGGAAACTATCCCGCCTTCAGCATTAAACTGAAAATAATATTTCAGTATATATTGCCGACCACGTATTTCTGTTGAGGCAGATCGTCCCTTCACTTGCCGGATAAAATATTTTTCTCTATTTATTTTCACAGCTCTTTGAATTCTTTTGCATTTTCAGTCATTTCGCTAACCATCGAATTCATAAAAAAATTATTTATCATTTCACATCTTACAGTCTAATTTTAAATTCACAGCTTTTTAAACAAAAAAACCATAAAATAAAAACCAATTTTTAGTACAAAACACTAGATATCATCATGTGTATATATTTCATATCGAAGCCGGTTCTTAGATAATTTTTAGAGCGCAGAAAAAAAGCGCCGTCCGCAGCGGCCATTCTGCAGCATGCAGCAAGCACTGCGAATGCAAAATTTATTTTTATGATGAAAAATTCGGCGGCACTCGGAGCCGCTGCCGTAAATTAGGTTCCCCGAGGAGTTCAAAGCAATCCATCGGGATTAATAGCAAAATTGTTCGAGAAATCTACAAAAAGAAAATTTAGCCCTATTTTTTTTTGGTTGCTAAATAAATATTTATCCAAAATTTAAAGAATAAACTTGGCATGATGAAAATACATTTTTAGTTTGCCACATTATTTATCTAAAGGAACAAAGTAATGATGGATGAAAATGCCAAATGTAACTCCCATAAAGGACACATCAACCAGAAAATATTCCCAATAAAAAAAAAAAAAAAAAAACTTATATTTAAACATTTTTGCCAAAAAATCTTAAAAGTTGAAATATCAAAAGAGAAAGGTGTAATAAATATTATGAGATGCAGTAATAGTATCGTTATTTAAAATAAATATCTTTTACGAGAAAAATGTTCACATCCTTTTACAAATAAAAATAAAAATACATTTATATTTTTCAGTGAAGAAGACTTTAATAAGATTTTATTCAGAAATTTAAATGTATCGTACGACAAATATTGAATACAACAATGGGGGAAATACATGACATTAGGACGTTTTTTGTTTGATTCCTCATTAAATTTAATACTGTTATCCAGACATAGTTTGCTTAAAAAATATTACTAATTTTTCTAGTTAATAATTCTGGAATATATTCGTACAATTAACATCGAGAATAAGTTTCTGATATTTTACGACTAAAACTATTTTTTTTCTAATGAATCACGGCTAAAGTAAGGAGTTAAAGAATAAAAAAGTGAAGGAAAAATAAGATATAGGTAAAAACTGCCTTACAAATTCACTTTCGCGTCATTAATTAATGAAAAGAAGAGCCATGGATCATGTTAATCACTCATTAACAATGTTAAATTAACCGTTTATAAAGCATAACTTTGTGAAATATCGAATTTATACGGTAGAATTAATATACAACTAAGGAAATCGGAATATAAAACGTAAATGATTATTTCGCGTTTCCGCTCCAATTCAGAGATATGGAGGAAAACTGAGATAGCTAAACCTCAGGTGCAGTAATTTCTTTTAGCTTATGTTGCCTGCGAAAAATAAAGAACTTGGATTGCTATGAAATTATTTGCTCTATATAATTTCCAACTGAGACCGTCAGGAGCACTTTATATTATTCTCCGAACATTAATATTTTTATTGCATTACCATTTCTTTTTCTTTTTCTCTTTACGTATTAATTATAATAAATTTCAGTTTCTTTGTGTTCCTTACCGAGATGTCCGTCACATTAAAAATGATGGATTGAGCAGTAGTTTAAGTATACTTTAGAAAACGGTGAAATATACGGATTAAAGCTAAAGTACTGCCTTTTTTTAAAAAATCCGGGACTTTTTTCAGTTCACAGGAATATTCTTCCCGCATTTATTTCAAACTTAAGTATTCTACAAAGCCACATATCGGAAGAAACAAGCTTTTTTTTTTTTTTGCAAATTTTGACTCGAATTTTGTAATTTGCCATTCAATCTAAAACTATAAATTTAAGCTCGAATCCGTGTGTTTTTAAAAACACCAATTGAAATACGTACCAACGCGTCATTTACTGCGCTCGTATGTCCCATAACGAATATACTCAAATTCGTTCACATCCACAATAACCTGAAAAACAGAAAAATTTAGCACTTTTGGCACAGTCGTATGATGTAGAGAAAAACTTCTTTTTTTTTTTTAAATTTTTTCAAGAATGTTAATGACGAATAAGTTAATTTCCGTTTATTTAACAATAATAACGAGATGTTTGCCTTTCCGACAGATAAAATAACTGCAGCATTAGCATCAGCAGTGTTCTTATGTTTAAATTTCCCGGGTGCAACCTTCCTTTGTCAACGATCAATTTCCATCAATTGTTTCCGGTCTTGTCTGCCTCTGAAACCGTTGACCATAAGCATAGTTAAATGTAATCCTCTTTAAACAAATGGGGCTCTTTACATCGAAATTTGTAACTAGGTTTAAGTCACCGGAATTTAACCACAAGAGCTTCAATGTTCCGGGCTGTGGTCAAGGGCCGGGTCAAGTCAAACTTTACTACCTCATTAATTCCTCCGTTTCTACGTCTTCGTCCCTAAATGGCACCTCCAAATGAAGCGCAAGACTTTCATTTCAAGCGATTTAGCTTTAAAATTTAATATCTCGACAGCTCCACATTTAATGACGTGGCCTTTTTGACTCAAAAACTGAAATGACCAGTGTCGTGCACCCAAATTATTAGCCTGGAGATTACGTATCGCGGTTTCTCTCATGGAAATGCAGCCTTTGCGATCCGGAGAATGTTATGAAAGTAACATTTCTGTCAAGATTTTCTGGGCGAAAAATGCCAAAAAGCTAAAACTAAACACTTAAAACCGATAAATTTTGAGATGTATAAATAATAAAGCTTTAAAAGCAGTGAATAATTTAGCGGGTAAACTGAAAACTTAAAGATAAAAGAGACTGAATAAGTAATATTTTGGGATCAATTAATCTTCCAAATAAACCGGCAATGATGACAGCGGAAGCAAATTTTCGCTGAACCTCTCAATCGGAGAATCAGCTTTTTCCGACACGTGGAGTAGACATGGGATGCTGGAAAGAAAATGATTTTCCCGACGGTCAAAGAAATTGCATCTTTGTCAGCGATAAGTGCTGGGGATAATTTTGCCCAAACTACGTTTCAAAAGGCTTATCTTAATTAAATCAAAATCCTAAATAAAAGATTTTAAGATTTTTGGCTTTGGGAATTAATTTCAGCAGGGGCGAATACTTCGTTCTCATTCTTTTGTGTTGCGCCCGGGAGCAGAAGTCTGGCTTGGAAGTTCGGCATTTGACAAAGAGAGAAAAATCCTTTGTTTTTACTTGAAACAATGAGAATGGAAGATTGAGTCCGACAATTTTCTTTCAATTTTTTCGCCCTAAAGATCCTGCTCCTGGCAAACCATTTGCAGGTGAGAAAGTTAGGCAATGAACGATGTATCATTGAACTTTTAAGGTTTTACTCCTGTGTCCAAGAGTGCCACGGCGAGATCCAAATGCTGTTGAAGTACGATGACGAAATCTGAAAACTTGTGGTTGACAGAAAATATGCTTTTAAACAGGTCTTTTTCTTACAAGAATAAAGTAATACAATATAAGAAACATAACGTCTAATAAATCCGAGCAGTAAAAATTCGAATACTAAATTTAACTGTATTCTATGTTCTTTAAGCGTACTGAATGTTTGAACGGAGCAAAGAAATTTTGCCTGGGCAGAAAAAAATGAACTAAATTTTTTTAAAAAACAAAGGTCCATTCTAATATAAGTTATTAACTAATGTTATTTTTTTGTCGGGAAATTTAACATATGATATGAGATTCGAAATTTTATTAAAACATGAGTAATTTACGTGTGAAGGCTCAGTTTTAGGGAAATTTAGCGTTGTGCCCCCCTTTTTTTTAATGCTGCTCTAACAATTTCTTCCTCTGCGGTAAATAACCGCAATAATATGATCTTTGGGAACGACCACTTTGGTTGCCACTGTTCCGGTAATCCCGATTACTCTAAAAGCTCGCTTCGCTTTTGCCCTAACTAACTATGAAAGATCTCAAAATGGATGATCAGAAAGGCATTTCACAAAATATAATGTTGCTTATTTTACATATTAAAATATTATTAAAACCCGACTTGTTATCTTCGAACGTCGATATTTTTTAATGTAAAATTTAACAAAATTTAGCGCGGGGATTTAACAAAATCCTCACACAGACCTAATAACTTTTTATGTAACGAATCTCTGAATCGTCTTACATTTATATTTTTTAATTTTTTCCACGTAACATTATCTACCAAACGGACGAAATTTAAATATCAAATTTTCGATAATTTCTTCATTTCTTCTCCTCATCGCTTAACATAATGTAAAGGTTGTACATAAGCAACAATTATTTTTGTTATCGCGCGCAGGAAAAGCGAACGATTTCGGCTTTGCCGCGCGTTAAAAGAAGCTTAACATGCTTTTCCGAAGAATAAATATTACAATCTCCCGTTGTTAGGGTATCTTTAAGTCCTTTAACTCCTGCGAAGAAAAAAAAAAGGTGCGTCTGCAGTTATGAAAGGTCGGAGAAAAGCCATAAATTTTCTTCTTCGTTCAGAAAAATTAATAAACGATGCTCTTTATTTATAAGCACAAACCTCATGTTTTCTTATCCGGTAATGTGCGATTTCAGTAATGCGCTAGAGACAGGGACTCTCACGGCAGGGAAATTGTCTGATGGCTAATATCAGCTTCCATTCCTTTTCACGATCCCGTTATTGTCGCAGTCAAATTACACGGTAAAGGCCAAAATGAGAAAATATATTTGGAGAAAAAGACCTGACTTACTTTGAAGAGATGTCGTCGCACTCTTAAATAACCTTTCCGGGAGAAAAATTTTGAAACATGAGGAAAAATTTTTCATTATTTGAAAGGAGAAAAAAGAAAAATACGATTACATGAAAAATTGATTCTGGAAAATGCGAATGACATTAGGTTCGCAAATGAACTCAAATAAAAAAAAGATGAATGTAATGCGAATAAAGGGAAGTTGCACGAGAAAATTATCTCCCCCCCCCAAAAAAAAAAAAAAGGAAGAAGATTTTCGGATTTATTTAGAATGGAACCTGAATTCAAAGACGTATATCCCGAGTGAAAAGGGAAAACAGCGCCCGTTCAGACAATTCAAAAAAATAAAAAAAGAAATGACGGGGAAAATCACTTTCGGTAATCAAGAAAAACGAAGGTAAACATTTATTTCTTAAGGGGATTTATGGAAAAAGGCAAAACCTCCCAAAAATTCAACCATCAAGTTTTAGACGTCAAAAACCTCCCCTAAACGGTTCCCAATTTTCTTCTGTACTTTGCACGTCTTATAACGAAACCCTATTTTACTGTCAGAGAATATTTAATTAAAATATCATGTCGGGATATGAGACACTTTACTGATAACATTTATGAAGTTTCTGCAATAAAGGTGCCTATTGACTCATATAATTAAAAATTTTCAAAAAAATGCATTAGTGATGCCTGCCTGTGATATATGTTAACTTATAGACGTATGCCAAAATAAGGGTTTTTAGGAACCAAACACGCCCTTCTGTCAGAGCTAAATATGCGATCGGTGGGGCAACGATATTCAAGATGAAAACTGTCACCGAAACCAGCACTTCAGTTTTTAATTCGAAAGCTATTGCAATTGAGTATATACATGTTTACTAAAACGTACCACGGCTAGGTTTCGGCTAGGTAAATCAATGTGTAAAAATCGAAATCTTCCATTTAGCTTTGGTAAATGCTGCAAAGGCTTTTAAATCCGCAAGGTATCATCGGGGCCTGTCGAAGAAACATCGAATAAGGCTCCAGATTTAAATAAAAAAATATTTGGTGGATCAGCAGTTATAGCAATTCCGACGAAAGCTTTGTGCGTTTTGGTTTCAGTAAAGAAACCGAAGCATTTTTCCAAAGTTTTATTTACGTATAATTCGAGCAAAAGACTTCAACATCAAATTCACGTGTCATTTTACGGGCCGAAACAATTACGAAACTCTTAACCTCAATACTTAATTTTCATTATCCGACATGTTATTCTCCGGTCCGGCGCTTTTCTACCTGCGGCACAGAAAAGTGCTGGCAATTGGAGAAGGTTTAAACGGAAGGGAGACATTCCGGCGTTATATTTCGCCTTTTCCTCGACCATAAATAACGACCTGCACGAGATGACTCCTTTCGCAAATTTTATTCCCCGCCAGTCTAAGCTTCGTTGCCACAGATGAGAGCACTCGCCTTTTCTGGGTTTCTGCTGTGGCGAACGTCTTTTGAAAAAAAAAAATTTTCGAATTCTCATAGTTGCTCGCCCGACCAAACCGAAGAATATTACTGGCAGTCAGCGTCGTCGATCCGATGCACGCGATTCGCGACAGTTCACGAAGCCGATTGTCGAAAATCAGTTGGCCATTGGATGGGACACTGCCGATTCGGGGACGTGAAAACTTGTGGTACTGTGCTTCGATTCTTCCTGCTCGGGTTAATAAGAACATTTATCATGTGTCAGATTATGACATGGATCGGAGTTCTCTGGTGCAGGGCTTTAGTCGCGAGTGTTGCACTTCATTCGCAATCGCCATTGCACCGTTGCGATGTTCTGCTTTTCTCATTGACGGTAAAGTTAGCGGACCGCGAGTTTTGTCCCACAGCCAAAGAAGATCCGATTGCCTGTCATAGATTGTACTGGACCTCGGTGACGACTCGAGTATAAGTCATCATTTTGTTCTTCGGGCAACATGCGAACTGCGTGTCTTATACATGATACAATATCTGAATAGTTTCTTTGGGCTGAATGTGGTTTTGGACTGTTTTTAAATTTTCCCAATATAATTTTTTTTTTTTTTTACACATTATTTATTGATGATTTATTTTTCATTCTGAAAAAAGGATTCTTATATTTTGAAGAAATTGTATGAATAAATTTCCCATTTATTAGTTGCTACATTTCACAAAGTTTTAATTGATCTTCCGGTATTGAATTTAAAAAAAGAAATTTACATTTTGATTTAATTTCAACGATCTTATTGTGAAGTTTTAATCACCGCTATCTAAGTTTCCTAAGCGTTTAAAGTAATTTTAAGAAACGAAAAAAGTTCTTATTCGGACTGTTTGTTTGAACATGTACCTACAAAATTCATTTTTAATAATCGACAATTATCCACATTAAACTTACTCAATCTGTATTCCATTTCAAACATTTAGTTGAGAGTTATTTTGAAGACGGGACTACTTTTTCAGAATTTTTTTCATAACCTGCACTATCAGGGAACCACTTACGGAAGCCGGAGGGTGCAGTCATTTTGCGATACGGTTTCCCGCTGGATTTTCTCTGGAAGAAAATCAAGATCGAGGCCTTACTGTGTCCTTTCACGGCAAGCTCCTTTCGCCGCTGCTTCTGTGACAACGCAAGTTCCACCGTCTGCCACATAGCAAAATTTGCCTGAAACGAGGTGAACAGCGACAGAGAAGAAAAGACCGACAATAAGAGTAAAAGAAAGGCCTCTGGAACGCATTGATCTGAGAGAGTCAAGGAGCGAAAAATGGGGATCAGATCTTCCGATTGACGGAAAAGTTTTTCCGTTTCATCCATTAAGGGCTTTCCCTGCAGAATCCTTATTGTCTTTCTTGGTTTTCAAATCGTCTGCTGTCTGAGCCCGATATTAAGGCGTCCTTTTACACTTTTTGGTCGTTTTCGCGAAAGCAAATGAAAATTTCGCCTCGTGACACGTCATTTTTCCTCACTTTTCAAAAAGAATATTGTACGCTCGGTACGCTGAGAAGATTCTTCCTTTTCCTTTCCTCTGTTGCCTCTCAAATCTTGCATTTTTGGCTCCGGGTAATCTTTTAAAGTGAAATGTCGAAGGAAATAATAATGAAATTATATGATTTGTAAACTGTACGCTTTGGAACCATGTAATAAGAGATGAAGCAACGGTGTACTATTCATATCTCAAAATCTCCAAGGAAAAGGCAATTCACAGTAAAAACCTTACAAGTATTTGAATAAATGCAGCAGCCGTTTGAATATTAAATTAGTATAATTAACTAAATGGATGCGAGCTTTTTAGTTTCGCTGGATTATTTATAGTGAAAAATTGAGAGGATTAATCACTTGAGCGGAAACTTTCAAGTATGTGTTTTTTGAGAACATTCGCTTTAACGATTGTAACGATTTTCAAAAATGAAGGTAGGACAGTATTTTTATTTACACCACGTTTGCAATATTTTGTGGTGAAATATTTTAATATTTATTTACTCCGATTTATGTTAATTTTCCTTCGAACGAAAGGCAATCGCTTACATGTCTCTAAAAACAAAAACCAAATATGCTGTTCAAAGGTAAAAAAGCTATATTTTATACGTCTTATCCAGAGGATTTCGCCCGATTAATTTTGCTTCCGAATTGAGTCCATTTCCCTCTCAAAGTAGCTTTTTTCCAGCTACTTCCAAAGCTGTTTAATTGCGCCATTTGTTAGTTTTCTTTCATCGCAGCTTCCTGTAACACATTACAAGGAATCGTATCAAAAGTCCTTTTTGTAACATTTTTTGTCAATTTTCCACTACTTGCCCTTAGTAGTGTCGTGATCCATTTTCTCCTTTTCTTCGATTTCGGAATTGCTGCTTCTAAGGGGAACGGATCGAAAGAAGAAAAGGGAAATAATCATCTTTTAGCGGATTTTCCGACTGTTCAAAAAATTATTATCTCTGTGCTCTGACATGTAGAAAGCACTTGAGGCGTAAATCCTATAAGAAATGGCGGAGTGCTACACTTTTTTGACGGGGAAGCATCGAATGATTTGCATGCGGCTTTATGGTAGAGCATTCTTTACTCTTGTCACGAAATGGAAGGCCACGTCGATTTATACGATATATATATATGCCTATTAAAATCTAAATTTTGACTTTTTGCAAAGCAAAAACGGCATCGGGAGCGTTTTTCAGTCGTTTTCAGTATTATCATTTGTCTAATTCGTTCTCCGAACGTGAATTCCGGGCCAAAATTTTCCATAAGTAATGCCAAAATTCATTTCCTTCATCAAACCTTTTAATTATAATTGACAAATCATTTTTCGATAAATTTTCAGGTATTAATGCCTCACTAAATCTAAGTTAAAACGCTCCAAAAACGTTGTTAAAAAATTGTGATTTCAAATTGTAATAATCAGGATGTCTTCTGCATCGTAAATATTCGGCAATACGTTTAATGCATTATTAAAGACTCACTTTAAAGTTGCTTCACTTGTAAATCATGAAATATTCATGTTATATTAGAAAAATTGCTTATTATTACATTGATTTAATAGGCAATTCGGGCAAAAAAATGGGCTTTAAAACAGGGAAATATCCAAGCCCTCAAGCTGAATGCTCTTTTCTTCTTCTTGTTATTTCGCTCTTTTCATAAATCTGTTTTAAAACATAAATTCTGTCTTTAACACTTGTCTTTGTCAAAATATGTTGTATATACAATACGGGCAGAATTTTTTGGTTACCGAAGGGAAGCAGATAAGATTTGAACAGTGACATTTTAAGAGTTATTTATTTATTTAGATGTTTCCGAAGCTTTCCGATTTCTTGCGTTAAAGAAACTTGCAATGGGTTGCTGACTTTTTCATCGGCAAAGTATGATTGAACGGGAAAAACTGAGGTCAAAAGCATGGCGAAATGATGGTGAGTGTGTACTCGAATATTTACTTCCAGTTCCGTTTTGGCATATGACGAATTTAGGGTGCAAATTAATACATGTTACAAAATTGCCATAATATCAAATTATACTGATTTAAAATAAACGATCAAATCGCATTAGCATTGTTTCGAAGACAAATAGCAATAGATTCACTAAATCTCAAAGAGAGATAGTGCCGTGTGTCTAATTTCTTTTTAGCTCGTTTCCATGCATCAGAACAAATATCAATATTACTTGATACAAATTTCCAGTTCCTTAAATTATAAGGACTATTTAATTAATTAAAGAATAAATTACACAGACTATAAGGCAGTTTGTGAATAAGTTAAAGAATCATTCTTAATGCAAAAAGAAATTTTGCAAGTGGTCAATTAGTGTAAGTAATATTATAAAGGTTTCATAAAAATCTTCGGCGTCATTTGGTCTTAATATTGTATTTTTTTTATGCGGTGTGACATATGCTTTAAACGAGGGAATTTAGAAAGACGTAAATTGTGGTCCCCTTTCCATCCCTTTTAAATTACATTATGCTCATTATTAATTATATTATATCAATTTTGTGGCAATTCGTAGCGGGAGCAAGAAATAATTGAGATGTGGCATATTTTCAGCAATTTTCATGTACTTTATAAATATTAAAAACTTTAAATCTTAAAAGGAAAGAAATTTTAATCCTAAAAAAATTTTATGGAATCTATATAAAATGAAATCTTTATGGATTCAAAAACTTTCACTGTGAATCAAAAACAAATAAAAAAATTCTTCCATTTATAGACTTCTCGTCTGCAATAAAAATTACTTACATTATAAAAAGATTTCTTTCGTACTTGTATTTCTTCGGGATTAGAAATAACTGAGTATCCAATTAATTCAATTCCTTAAAAACATTTTTTTTCTCTTTAAATTATAAATATAAAAAAAATTTTCTAGAAATGAAAAAAGCTAGTAAATAATCGGAGAAACCTGGTAAAACCTGGTAGAAGTTATAAATTAAAGTGAGTTACAAACGAAATATATTCATTCAGTGTATATGAAAGGCGAGATATACTAAATTTGACGAAATATAACTTTAATACATTATAAATATGAAATATATTTTGATAAATCATTTATAAATATGCGGTAAAGTATTACTGTATACTTTTTTAAATATATTTTTTGATGATATATTATGTGAATTATTAAAAATTATATTTTTTATTTTAATTGTACGGCCTTTAATTTCTCATGAAGACAAAAAATTAACGAGCCAAACTAATATTTATTATTTTGCATGCGGTTTCTATGACCTTTTTTGAAAAATTTTATTTTTTTATTATTTTTATAAGAGAAATTTAAAATTTTCCCACTGGGAAGGCCTTCAAAAAGGAAATGAAAAAATAAAATAAGGGAATAAAAAAATGGAATTTTCCGGTAGTTGAAGTATAAGTAGTTTTTTGAAAATGGTTTATATTTAATGTAATTAAAATAAGGAAATTGTGAAAGTGACATAAAAAGGTTCATAATGAAAATTCCTAAGTAAAATTCATCCATTTTATTGCGAACATCTCTACAATTTAAACAAAATATATTATAACTATTACAATACAAATGATAGTTAAATCGAATAAAAAAATATTTTACAAAAGTTGTGGTGTATATATTCCCCAGCGTTTGCACTTCTGATTTTACATTAAATCATGCAAGGTGAAAATTACCTGTATTTAACTTCAAATCTGTTGTTAAACTTAATGATTCGTTTTCCTCTTAAAATGATTGTATTTTTCCCGTCAAATTTTTCCTTCCAAGATATAATATCAGACCATTATATGTTCAAATCATTTGATATGCCTTTGACACTTAGATATTTCCCGCAGTCCATTCGCTGTTCTTGCATTTTTGCATAAAATGTTTGATGCAGATAAAATTTATTTTTTCATGTTAGAAAAAGAGCTCTTTCTGTTCGAGTTTCGATCGAGTAATACTTACCAATTTTACAAAATTTTCTATCCTCTCAAGTCCCCTGTCTGAATATACTACTCTATGTACTGATGTATTTCGATGCCCTCCTCTTGTCTCTGACAATTCATCTTGTCAAAGTAAAAATTCAAATTTATTAAATTATTTTCTCCCTTAAAAAGATCTTTTATTTTTCATTCTGCAATTTTCGCCAAAAAGTCTTTCGATCCAATCTTTTTTCGCTCTTTTTCGGTACGATTTTTTTCGTATGTTATAATTTTATAAGAAGCCATATTAAAGCAGTTTATTAGTTTAGAGACAGGTCAGAATTTTCCCCAGGAGCAATATCGATAACAGAGAACGGAAGTCGTTACGGTGCAAAATTTGGCACTTTTCGCCCCCAAATAGCCACAGTAATTTCAAAGGCAATGGACATTGCTTGAGGTTAAACATTTCACAAGTCTCCGAATGACTGAGGGTCTTTAAAAAAATATGCTGTGAACGTAAAATAAAACTCAGTTTAGAATCCAATCGGTGTATGAGCAGCATAATACTAACATTAAATTTGATGATTATATTTATTGGGGATTCCACCGAAAGTCAACATAAATTGATTAACAACGCAAACCATTTTATGCCGAATCCAAATTATCTTAGTTCGTTATTTTCGCCCAGCGAATTTCCACCATAGTCCTTTACTCTTTAAAAATACAATCTGACTTGATGGAAATCATTATCCACTAACAGTATTAGTCTTTTTTTTGTGAAATTACCTACAGTGAAAATCTGGAAGGCATTGGTGCTGGGTCGATTTAACATCGGCGTGGCGTATGTTTGAAAATTAAAAGTCAAAAAGCGTATTCGGAGAACCTCCATTTTTTAGCTTTTCTTTATTTCTCTTTTTTCCTCCTGATGAAGTACTTAAATGGTTTGTACGTTATTTGCATTCTAAATTTCAAATTCGCTTTTTTTTTAAAAAAAAAATAAATAAATAAATAATAATAATAATTTTGCCTTTGACTTGAAGAGGAGAAGCCATCTTGGAAATTGACTTTATCCCAAAATTTCGAAATGCAATGCAAACTCATTATGCTAACCGTTGTTGGTGCAGTGATATGAGATCCGCCGGAACCTGAACCTTCGCAAAAGTAGATCTTGTTATAAAAGATTGAGTGCTCGAAAAATTTTATTTCACTTTCTGGCGGGATGCGTTTCATCTTCCATCGAAAGGTCTTTTGCGAGCGATACGTCTGGTTAAACAATATCATTTCAATTACCGAACCACTTTTGGGACAAACGCTTGGATCAACAAACTCAGTTAACATCATTATGTAATTACATGCTGTATGCCAGTTCTCGATGAAAGGCAATCTGCAGTATGCACTAGATATTGATGACACATTTATAAACAAACTTTGTAGATTGCCAAATCCATATCGGTAACTGCTGAAAAGGCTTTGTGTAATTGCTGCTTTCAGAGATTTCTTGCATTAATTTAATTTAAAAGAACAGTTTTTTGTCTTTTCCTCATCTAATTAAAACTGTTTAACTGCACTGCCTTTCTTGGATAGGGCTTCAGCGGAAATAAAGATATTTATCACGAAAAATTATCTCAATTTCCATTGCTTTTTCTTTTTTTTTTTTATATAAAACATTACAAATTCGCTTAAAGACAAAATATATATGTGGAAAAGCTCAGTTTACTTTGGAAGTATAAACAAAAAGGAAGATTAGAAAAAAGGTTCTGTAAGCAAAAAGTTTCAAAAGTTATTAATAGAATAAGTTTAATTAAGAAAAAAAAGGCTGAGTTGTTCCACAATTAATTAGAATTTTGGAGCAAAAACATTCAAAGTGCTTGCTATCTTGAGGATTGCTTTATATATAATATCTTGAACGCAAATTGAACAACTATTTTTTTTATTTTTCTTATGTTCTCGTCGTATTGTATTCTAATTCACTTTTATTTATTACTCATTCATTTATTATTACCGTTTTCGCCTGCATAAAGTTTTACTTTGGCTCAGCCAAAGTAACTTGAAGTGAAACAATGTCTGTAGCTGAGCCTTCTCGATTTTGTTGTATTTTTTAGCCATCTGTGAACCAGTTATTTAAACCGTTTCTCTGCTTCCAGCGCTTTCTTTATTTGATATTGTTTAATTTTCTTGTTGCCCTCAGCTTGACTTCTTACCAATTTTTATTTTTTTTTCTTGAATCAGTATTTTCTGAAAATTCGATTCTTTTATTTTATTTTGCAAGCCATTACATTTCTGCAAGTCCCTACAACTGATTATTATTTCATCAGATTCATTTGTGCTTTGTGAATCGGGTCTGTCTGATTTCTTTATTATGGAAAGCATGTAAGAGTCCCGCTAACTAATCTCCGGATCCCTTCTGTCCAGCTTTATTGTAAAAAGCAACACTCTTATTCGATTGAAATTTATTATTTTGAATATATGCATGTATATCTCGCTGTTGCACCGTCCCTGAAGCTCATTTTATTTTTCCTTGATGAAATTGGGATTTATCTGAGTTTTTAAATTTTTAAGTTACAACTTCTCTATGATGATACTAATTTGGTCCTTAAAGACTGATTGGCATTTTATGCTTTACTCGTATTTTCATCAGTTTTTTGATGAAATCTCGAATCCCGGAAGAAGAAGAATGCCTTGGTGCTTGTTCACATTCATTTTGATACCTCTGCTATGAAGAGAATAATTATATCTGAGTTTCATCCGTTAAATGTAATATCTCAGCCTTTCAAACTATGTTGGCGTTTCAAATCTATTTTCTAGTCACCTTAAGGCCTGGGATTTTCTAAAATTCGCTTGCCCTCAAATTTTCTCCCGATATCTTCTTATTTTCAGTGCTTAGGTAATTAGATAATCTTTTTGGTAAGCGAGAAGAAGCTTGAATGGGTTTGCATATTACTTCCGAAAGTAAATTTCGACTTCGAGGCCTGATAATTGATTAGAGATTTTATTTATTTTGGGAGGCTTCGACCCTTGTTTTTGTCGTAATGAGCAGATTTTCGATCGGAACCTTCGATGCCTAGGTTCAGATGATTTGAAAGAATTTGCAAAAATTTCGGAAATTATTAACTTGAAATTCGCATGGTTTACTCAGATTTTAACTCATTTTTACTACCTCGAAATAAATTTTTTAACAAACTTTATTCAGAAGACGCTGATGGAACACAATTAATGCTAAGCTTAAACAAAGTTCTTTGCCAGAAATCCTCACACAATTTCATCTTAAGATGCATAATTCCTCTCTTCATTCCCGAAGTGTGACCTTACAGTCTTAAGGATGTCTTTTACTGCATAAGTGAATTTTGGTACGAGCAAAAGCCGGGAATTTTCCCCGCTAAAAATCTTTCATTCTGTAAATTTAGATTTAAATTTTTAAGACCCACAAAATCACCCTTAACAGCGTTATCAATTCAATAAAATTCAATTCGATCTCTCGAGGCTCGTTAAGTAGACTTTATCATTGAGATGTTGAAAAATTCCCTTAATAAACATCTAAAATACTCCACAAAAGTAAAATACGGCATAGAAATCCCGTTCTACAAGGGAAAAAATGGCAGAATTTATAACTTTATAAGCCTGGTACTCTAAAAATTGATTACCAAACGCTTTTGGATAGTTGCTGACTTTTATTACGGAGCAGATTTTCGGTTTTCATTGAGAATCGATAATTTCGGCTAAATCTTTAAATTCTCTATTTTCACCTGTTGCCCTGGATATTTATCTGCCAAAGTATTATTTTAATTTGACATATGTTGCCGAATGCAAGGCCGATTAAGGGATTTAATGTCGAACGAATATACGTAATAACTATATGCTTTATTATTAGCATAGATTGTTCAACGTATAACTTTATATTTTTTCGTCACAAAAACTCTGTAAGTTTTATCAACAAACATCAGAACAATTCTCATTTAAAAAGTCGCAGAAATTTTTATCCATTCAACCATCGAAGCACTTTTTATTTCTGGAAACATTAATTCTCCTTTAAGGAAGAGATTGCCGAATTAATCAGGGTTTAAGATTACTGTGAATAAGTATCCAAGCTGATGACACCATAAACTTTACTCTAAAACCCAAATAACTTTTGGTGAAGGCATTCAACGCTCATTTCTTCTTTGATTTTTTTGATCTTTCATCTTGATTCTCTTTTATACAAAGGAATTCGATCACTTTTTTTATCGAAATATAGCTACGGTAAATAATTAACAATATCGACTTACATTGATCTTCTATAATCGGGCACGAATCCGTATCTGAGGGTTGTTTTAAGTTTATTTACAATAAATCAGAATCACATTTCTTATTCACATCAAACAAGATTAAATTCTTTTTTCTGATTTTGCCGTATTGCATAAATAATCAGAAAGAAAATTTCAAATATGGAATCATTAACGAAGATTCATTTACGAAATTCCCAAATAATTATGTAGAAAAACTCGGATAGGAAGAGAAGGTAAATTTCCATACACTTTTTGCAAACAAATATCAGTCCGAAAACTTTATGAAGCAACTTGGTCCTTATCTTTTGGGTGATTTTGATTTTTCATTTGGCTTTACCGTGTGATAAGCCTTAAATGTGCCGCTAAAACTATTCCGAGTCTTTATCGGAGCGCTTAATAATTGAATCAGCATAATCGGTGAAAATTTAGCAAAATATAAGCAAGCTTAAAGTTTTTAAGGAAATTAAACGCAGTCCTCGCTTAAATTATATTAATGTCGTTTCATAGTATATTTGATCGACTATGAAATATTTTAACGTTCTACGTTGCAACATTATTTAATAACTAAACTGTGAACCAATTCAATTTCGATTTAACCATATTTTACTTTTAGAAAAAATCTAAGTATTTAATTAAAAATATTTTAAATTTGTTATATTATCCTTTTAACAGATAGTTTAATGAAGTTGATTCAAAATTATAGCCAGAAATTAGCATCTAAAAATTAAGTGTCACAAGCCGACAATGTTTGTGTGAGCAACTAAGAAAATTTCTTAAGGGAAAAGAATGGAAGAGATTGAGAGGTTCTTTACATATGCACCTCCAGGATGAGGACGTTCTGGGATTTGAGTTCGTGAACGAGAGTCGCACCATTTTTTTAATTGTATGGGAAGGTGCATACATATGCATAAGTATTTAATGAATAAACCTGTACAATATTACAAATTGCAGGCGAACACGGATGGACGCATGTATATGCTTTCATCAAAAGGGTTGATCCAGGAATTCATGCAAAGGATTTTCGAACCTTGACCAAGTAAGAAGCTTCTGTTGAATGTAGCTGAAAGAAGCAGATTTTCGTGATTTCTCTTATTGTAGGATGCTTCAATGGGGCGAAGAATCTTTATCTGTATTTGTAAGCAAATAGAGCAGAATAAAAGGAATATCCTCTTCGGTAACGAAACTCAAACCTTCTCTCCTACTCTCCCTTTTTTCTTCGTCCCGAAAGACTTTTTCCTCTCCCATTTTATTTCATTCTTCGTTTCTGATTTCGATCAAGAGTCTATCAGTGCCAAAATAACCTTTCCATTTCCTCCTTATGGATAAACTCAAACGGAAAAATAAAAATGCTCTGCTCTGTGCACATACAAAAGATTTTTCGGAAGGCTAAATAAACAGATGGAGAAAATTTTGTTTAAATTTTCCAGGCTGCGTAGCCAAAAAAAAAAAAAAAATTCTTTTCGCTTTTTTCTTAAAACCAAAAACTCCCCGGATTTTACGAAAATAAAACCAAAAAGCGACATTTTGATAGTTTAGCCCGAATTCTTATCTTCCGGACATTAAGATTTCCAGCATCCTCCACACTGCAATGATTTCTATCTAAATATGTCCATTCCAATATTTTTTTTGGTAAGTGATTTCTTTATGCGACAGGATGATAAACATTAAAATGAAGGTTGAATATTGGAAATTTATTTTGCATGACAAATGCAATATTCTTTTATTAAATAATAATTTAATTTATATAAAATATATAAGATAAGAGATATAATTTAAAAATGAAAAATTTTATTTTGTTATACGCAAATTTCAAAAGTCCGGTTCATTCTTGCTATCCACCTTTAAGAGGGCAATTGATTCACATAAAATATAAAAGCAATTTAATTTTAAATTAAAACTTACATTAAGCTAAACTAGCACAAAACTCATTAAATATTGATTTTTATGTATGTAATTTTCTACCGTAAAAAGTGAAGATATATATTTAACATATTTTTAAGATTATTTTTAAAAAGAAAATTTTTCCTCTATTTTATTCGCGGAAATATTACTACACAGCACATAACCGTCGCATTTTGTGATATTACGTTCTTAAGTTTGTACCTACACCGATATTTACAAGTAAAACTTTGATAATAACCCAAATCATCTCCTTTTCCACACATCCATCGCATTTCAACATGATTTTCATGCTCTTTAAAACAATGGTGCAAAGCTTCTTTAATGGAATTTTAACAACGTAGCAGGACGATGACAACTTTCCATGTTTTGCCATCCATTTATTGAACAGAAGTTTTACGAAAAGTAAAAGAAGAAAAAAACCTTATATTACGACGTTCCATTCCGCTCCAAATTGACCACATATGGAGCGAATGGAAAAAAACGATTTTTTTCTTAACAAACGCAGTTGCTCGTCGAAACTTTTCCGATTTCCTGCGGGAAATCTCCTCCTACGAAGATTTGCTTTGTCGGGGTATTAATTGGACAAAGAGAAACGACTTTGGCAAGTTAAAAAAGTGAGTTCTTTGGCCGTTAAAACCGGACGATTCTTCTTTTTTCCCATTAATTTCTTTCCGAGCTGATGGTTTACTCTTATCTGTCGAAAAATAATTGAACGCAAAGCGAAAACCTCGGCCTTTTATTAAATATCACATTTCTTGCGGTTCGTTGGGTTTAGTGACTAATTTTGGGATAAAAAACTGACATGGCAGCTTCCCATGACAAAGTTTCCAACCAAGAATAATGATCGTTATTCCGGAGAGAAGAATTACCACGTACAAAGTTTTAGGATGTGCGACACATTTTTATGTTTACCTGACCGGCAAATAAATAATTTTAGACCTTTTTAAATCCGTAATTAGGTACATGAAAATCAAACAGGCAATTTCTGAAATTGCCTAGGGACGTTATGAGGGGGGAAAATGATGAAACAAATTTATATTTCTGCCCTTAACTATAAATTCCAAGTTTTAGTTCTGGAAAGGTTATGTGGAGGGAAAAAACTCCCCGCATCAAAGAGTCAAGAATATGTTAATAAATTTCTTTTATCTTCTATCGCAAAGAATGTCCTGTCGACGGAGTCCCAAAAGGGACCATTTAAAACGTGTGCAAATGGGAAGATTACAGAGGCAGAGGAAGTCAAATAGAGGCGTGTATTTTGCATGTAAATGTTGCCTCTACATACACATAACTTAATGATAATCCGATCTGTGCTTTCAATCGATCTAAACATAGTCCAAATAGATTTCTTTTGTTCGTCGCCCGAACAAATAGTTGTACATTGCTGTGAGATACATTCGAGAAAAATGAACAAAGTAGATCAAATTTTTGCGTCAAAAAGTAGCAACAAAGTTTTAATTTTAGTAATGTAAGTTTCAAATTTTCCCAAAAAGGTTGTTATTGACGGTTTAAATAAAAATAACTGCTTTTTTTTCTTTTTCTTATATTATTTGAATATTTTCCTTTCTCTAAGTTTTAACCTGTAAGCCTTACTGATTCCTTCAGAAGTATGTAAAACAAAAGCTTATTTCTATACAGCAGTTTTACCCTGAACGTATTTTTCTCTTAATTAGTAAAGGAAAAAAGATTTGTTTTATGGTGCATATTTTGCATTGAGGATTGTGATGGGATACGTTATATATTTAAACAAATCAAATAGGTATCAGTATACAGGGATTTCTTTAAATAGTCCTTGAAGGAAAATAAAGCAAAGTTTTACTTTTGTCATTTCGACGATTCTACGTTATTATGTAAGATTGTATGCCGGCAATTGACACTGTTTTTTATTATATTTATGATTCTGTTCCAATAAATTATATTTTAATCCAGTTGTTAAAAGAACTATCAAGTTCATAAAAGTGATTGGAAATATTCGTAAAATCATTTGTAATTTAAGGTAAAAACAAGTATAAGAATATTACTCTGAAAGTATTATTAATTCAAAAGAATACATAAATATCGAATCTTTTATTATAATATATTATACTGATCTGAAGCACTTTACCAGTCCGGAAGGTTACGACTAATTTCATTTTACAATTCAAGCCAGAGATAACACAAAATGCGATGTTCAAACGTTTCATTTTTCTACTTGTTGAAAGTTAAATAACAGAGACGGCCGCTATTCAATTTACACGTTGCACACTAAAAACTGGATTGACGAAAACCAAATTTCAGGAATCGAAATAAATATTTGCAGTATTACTTATGGTATTTCTAGCATTAATATGTTTTGGTGTTGCCGAGTACCGGTAAAATGGTAAACGTTCTAATGACGCATAACTGTTAGCATAAAATGAAAAGTCAGCAGAAGTTACATGGCGATAGCCCACACTAAAGGAAAAGTTTGTCTTTGACGAATGGGGAAAATTTGCTAAGTATCCGAAACCGGGAAAAGAGACTATCCAAAGCTCAAATCTTTCTACGCGACCCACACTGGGTCGAAAATATTTCAGTTAGTTCGGTTCGAACGGCTACTGCAGTAAAATTTTTCCTTCCAAGTTTTACGGCGAGTTATTTTAATAGCTTTTAACAAGTTTTCGGTGAGGAAAATTGAAAGGTGCTGCAGTGTTAAATGTCCCATTTTACTTGGGTCAGACACCGACTTTAATAAACTAGGTATTTCCTCGGAGAAGTTCACATGAGAGCGGGAGACCGAAGCAAACGTGGAAAAAAAAAAAAAGGAAAATGTTTATCGCTGAGCCATTTTTGAGTTTATACGTGAAGATTTTAATGGTAAATGAAGCGACTAAAGTAAAGATAAAGGCATTTCTGAATAAAATCAGGTGAAATGAACTCTTGAGAATACTTAAGGTGAAATTTTTAGATTTACATTCAGTAATTTTAATTATTTCACCAGATATTATCATTAATATTATTTAAAACTTGAAATTGTATCGGCGCAGTGCTCTTTCTGAGCACGAGAAAAAAAGTTAACCAATTTCGCATCCCTTGGTTAACGATTGCATAACGATTCCGTCGTTAAACAAGGGGCTCTCATTTCCAGTTTGGATATTTCCCTAAGGAAGCGACGCTCTAATTCTCAATCCTTTTTTCCCGGGGCAGGGAATTTTGAAAAAAAAAAAAGAAAATCCCCGGTTTGAGTTCAAAATATTGCCTTTGCGAAGTTTGCACTTCTTCCTGAATAGTTTGTGAAAATTTTTGAAAAATTTAATAATTTCATTAGATTGCAGAATAAATTTCCGGCGATGAGGTTAGGTCCCGCTACGGCGCCTTCGGGCTTCAAGATTACCTCCCGCCTCAAAAAAAGGCAGCCCCGTAATATAATAATATTCTACGGAGGAATTCACGACAGCAAAGATATTTCATCTGATGCTTATCTCCGCTGCTGAGTCTACCTGTTTACACCAAGAGTAATTTTCAAGCTTGCTCAATAAAGATCCCGGTTCTTTCCCATCACATTCGGTGCGAAATTTTGCCTGAAAAATTCTTTTAAACTCATCTCCTAGGTATATGAAAGCTTCCTTCTCGCCTCACTTGAATTAAAATCGCTTTTTAGCTTTCTTAACTCTTCCCGTCTAAAAACTGTAATATGATATTACTACATAAATATTTTAAAATATTTTTTTCTTTTCATTAACACATCTCTAATAAGCCAATAATCTGAGGTATCACGTATCGCAGGTTCCTGAAATAAAATGTTGTATGGATAATCTGTGAGCATTTGAATCACGATTTCCCATCATGTCCACCAAAATCGGCAAAAATCAGGGAAAAAAACGAAAAAAATCAGAAAAAAAGATTGCTCTGGTGAATTAAAGAGAGAAAAAGGATAAATTTAGTCCCCGAATGAAATATTTGTTCTCTTGGGGGCCCTGAGGACCGAGGGAAATTCTCTTTGTAAATAATCGGCCTTTTTTGGCTTCTTTATTTAGATAAGTCAGTCAGAGGCTAATGTGCTTTCAAACCATTGTATGCTTGATGTAATACTACTTTGGCATTAGTCTCCATGGTTAGGGTCATCCTAATGGTTTCAAGTAAGATAAAGAGGAAGTGAAAAAAAAACCATAAAAAATTGTCCTGAAAAAATAACAAGTAAAAATCAGGTAATTGATTGCTAGCTACAATAATCAAATTTATTATAATACCATCTTCGTTATTATGAATGATTTTAAATGCTGAAAAAATTCAGTTATCTTCGTTGCAAATGTAATCAACCAGGGCATAAACGAGGTGAACGTACTTAATAGCTTATATTAATACGGAGAATATGCGATCGAAAAAAAATGCAAAGGCATGTAAATGATTGTTTCTTGTTATTCTTGAAGAAAAGCAGAAAGTATCGCTGTCGTATTAAAAATCTTTATCAATTTAAAATTTTACTTGGAAATGTTGACTTACTGCTGAAGTCATTTAGCTGAGTGGTTTCTGTCCTCTTTCTCAGTTCCATCTTGACTAATCCATCAAACATGTCCCCGGACACGATATCCATTAAATGTAGTCATAATTCCAGTGAAAAGTATTATTTTTCCATTCGGAACTTATTTTTATCGGAAAAAACGAAAACTTTTTGTTTCCGAAGCTCTCTCAAGTTTACCATTTTCAGGGAAAAGGGAAAAAAAAACCAAAATAGAAGAACCTTCTGACGAATTTACATAAAACGAAAGATGTCGAATGAACTCTGAGAGTGAATCTTCGTTTCGTGGGATAACAAGAACATTTTTCGATGTAAAACTGCAGAATCTTTTTGGTAAATGCAAATTTTCACCAACGTGATGCAGTATTTAGGAACTAGGACACAGTATTCGCCGGATTAAAATAACTTCAAACTGTACTCACTTTCTGAAATATCATCTTTTTG
This sequence comes from Ricinus marginatus, assembly GCA_028565995.1. Taxonomy (NCBI): domain Eukaryota; kingdom Metazoa; phylum Arthropoda; class Insecta; order Psocodea; family Ricinidae; genus Ricinus; species Ricinus marginatus. The sequence goes on along the minus strand of JAOWBB010000008.1, from coordinate 2,032,785 downwards.
TCCCTGCACATTTACCAAATCTGCAACAAGAGAATTCGGTTTGAATGGAAAAAAATTTTCATTGGCAATTTCGAGTCATTCAAAGGCATTCAATTAGCCTTAATTATTCTTACCGCTTCCTCTGCCAATCGGAATTCCATGACAATATTCTATAGAAGGAAGTCACTTAAAGGACTTTTGAATAAAAACTAATAAATGAAAAAAAATGAATAATGATGTTCGTTATTGGCTATTCGTTGTCGAAGAAACAAAATATTGTACTGGTATGGAACTTATATCATGTTGATCCCAATTTTAACGTTAAATTAAAAACATTTTTATTCAGACTTAAATCGATGCACTTGTATCTAGATGCCGTATTCGTTTTTATGAATTAAAATAACTTTCTTTGAGATTTATTATATTTATCACTTTATGTTCACGTCTTACAGTGTGATCTTTATTGTACAGGAAAATTGGGACTTGCTTAAAAATCATAATTCTCAATAATCTCTGAATAAAATGTAGCAAATTATATTGTTTGTTTTAGTTATGTTTATGTTTATTTTAGTTACATTTTCTTACACCAACAAACCGAGCCTTAGCTTTAAGCAGATTAATTAAACTGTTAGCCCGCATTATGATTCATTATATTTTTTCATTGCTTTTGGTATTGCTAAAATCAATATATTACGCAAGAAAAGCAGATGAAATATGTTCGTACGAACAAACTTTGACATAGATATAACAGAATGTATGAATCATAAATAATAATAATAATAATCATGTTTTATGAATGGATTTAAAACAATGTGTAAAAACACTACATACATTAGTTTATTTTTATTTTTATCCTATTTAAGCAAACGCAAATCCCAGACACTGAATTTATAAAATGCATCTTTTTTCTGTTTTCTGAGGAAATTAAAAACGCATTTTCCAACGGGATATAACTATGTAATAATTATGTTTTGAAACTGGGAATTCTTTATTATAACCAGGTCAGAATTTCTTTGTAATAATATTTTTATAACTGTCCATAATTTGGAGTTTCTTGGTAAAGAAGAAGGAAAAGAAAAACGTGGAGTATAGCGATAGTATTTTTGAATGAAAATAACTGAAAATATCAATAGAAAAAAGATAAAGTTAAACACTAATGAATAATTTTTTTCCTTTTGATCTTTCACAGAAGTTATGAAAAATGAGAAAATTAAGAACCGGCCAATCGTTAAATAAGATCTTGAAAACGATTTTTCTCTTTCGTCTTTATCGATACTTATTTAAAGATAATTTTCCTTATTCGGTATCCAGTTTAGCATTAGAACAACAAGAACTGCAGATTAAAATTATTTTTCCGTTTCTCACTACGTTACTAATTAAATTGCGAACAAGTCAACTTTTCATTCAAATGAATGACCGTGCTTCAAATCCGCAAAAACATTAAATATTTTAGTTAACTATCCAGACTAACAAGTGAGATAAAAATATTTTGGTAGATTTGGAACAGGTAAAGTACGTGACTACGATATGAGGGAAACTAAAAAGAAAAATGGTGAAAAAACACGAGTTTTTCAGTGACGTTGTAAAAACTAAAACGGAGGCGCAGTCGGAAAATGCAATGAAAAGAGTGGTTAAAAATAAAGGAACCGTAAAAGACCTTTTTCGCAGTGGAGATTTTCCAAATCATAGCGGAATGAAAAGGGAAAGGAAAATCCCTTCCATGTCCTCTTCATTATCTCCGTTTGACATTTTTATTTATGTAGAGGAAGAAAGCAAATCTCTCCCAACAGTTCCAAATATTAAACAACGGTTCCCATGCGTGGTCAGGCCTTTTTTTTTGAGTTTCCCGAAAAGAATTTTAAGAAAAACGGAGAAAAGTTGTGGATTTGATTTATTTTCGGATAACAAAATAAAAGAGAAATACATTTTTCAGTTGGGAATATTTAATTTCTCGCTGACAATTACACTTCTCAAAACGTGCGAAAAGTTGCAAAAAAACGTCTTGAACAACACATTTAAATTGAGTAACTTTTACGTACTCTTGACAGTGGACTTTTCAGTTTTCTGTCATCGGCTATCCAATGGAATGGATTCACCGAAGATTAAGAGAAAAATGGAATTCATAAAACCGCAACACATTGACAATTATCGATAGAATTTGGAACTATACATTTTAAGACTGCCCTTAAGGGTATCGATTTGTAAAATCAGAATAAACGGGGATTATCATCTATGTTTTTTGCCATGAATGACACGCAAAGTGTTCCTCAGATTTTTCCCACTTTGAGGATTATTATTTTTCCTTTTTTATGATTGATTTTTTATTTTTCCTGTTATTCAGGTTAATTTTCAATTCTTTTAATTGTTTGAACTCAAAAAGTAAAAACAAGAATATTAATCCATTATATTTAGTTAAATGACATCTAATTTAATGGATCTGTATCTGATCCTTATTCACGTTTGATTAATTTTTTGGTCAACGTTGATCTTACGATGATTCTGACCCAAGCAATATTGAGTTTCTCCTTCTCTCGCATTTTATTATTATGAAGGAAGATGAAAACACTAGTAAGAGAAGTAAGCCTATTATATTTTTACAATAAAATATTTTTCGTACAAAATTTTGCATTCATATTCAGTGGTGGTGGATTTATCACATGTGGCAGATCGGGGATCATTCTTATGCTAAGAGGTAACCCTTTGTATGCCAGATAAACTGCTGCCCTCGTACCTGAACCAATTAGGATTTATACGATAACTATCACTAATATGTCTTAGTTTGCTTTATACTTTTTCCGAAAGGGTTTTAACTTCGAGACCAGAGACTTCACGTCCGTTAAAGGAGTTTTTTGCCTTTAGAAAAAATACGTCTTGAATAAACTCATTGACATGACTAACGTATATTACCAAGGCAGAAAAAGTATAAAAATAACGCGGATAAATACTTATTTCAGATAAATACATATTTCAGTATTTATACTTCATTTCAAATGAAATGAAGTTCTGCAAAAAAAAAAAGGAAAATGTTAAACGAATCACACGCTGTTGGGCGCAGCAAATTTTGCCGATTTTTGCTGTAGCTACCATGAAATATATTTTTTTTCACGAAGAAGAAGACGGTTAAATTTTTTATTCATCGAGCACGATGCCGTCAGTAAAAGCATTTGGTACTCGGAAATGGATTTTCCCGTGGCAGACAACTAAAAAAGTTTATTTTCAATTTCTACATTTTAATTTGGAATTTATTAAAACTCCCGCCTATGCTTCAAAATACCGTGAATGCATTTTCCGAAAAATATTTCAATTAAACGATATTAATTTTTCAATTCTCCTGCCTTGTAAATAGCCATTTTTCTTTCATCGGCCGCCAATTGATGAGTTAAATTAATGAGACTTCAATAGATGAGGAAAATTTTTAACGTACATCTTAAACGTGACATCCAAAATATCTGAAAGGTATTTAAAATAATTTCTTGTAATTCTCATTATGTGTAAGGAATATTCCGTTTCCTGTACCATTTTTTTTAATATTTAATTTTTATAACACTTTTTAGACTTCGGTTTTCAACAAATTCATATTTTCTGACTTATCACATTTATATTTATACACGTTTATGTTTAAATCTGATGGAAAATGAAGAATTTCTATATTCTATTAATTAAATAACTGTTAAATATTATTCCCAGAATAACCATAATTTATAAAGCAGAAAAACCAAATTTTTCTCCCTAAAATTGAATGATGCTTGTTATGTAAATGAAATTCCTGAAGAAACTAATATGATGATTCCTAAAAATGAAAAACCAAAGGAATTAATAGGTTGAATGGTAGGATGGCTTCATTATTCATCAGCCATATTCAATAGTTGAATGTTGCATCAACAAAAACTTAGTTTCTTAATATAAAATAATATTTCAAAAAAATCTCAAAAAAAATTAATATTTATATATTCTACTTTTATCTTTCTAAAATAAAGCTTGAGCATGAACCATACCACTGGAATGAATTACACTATAAGGATGATGTTATCAAAAATTATTGAATAAGAAAAAACGCTGAATATAGAAATGTAAAAAAATGGGAAAAATTAAATATAATTTTTTTATCACTTCTCTTTTATATATTTAATTAAAATCCGTACATATTTCACGATAAATAACTTCAATGCATACAAATAAATAAAAAGTTATGACATCACGAACAAAACGCCAATGGATTAAAATCGATTTTTTAAAACAGATTTAATATAATGTTTCTAATATATTAATTTCTAATGATATTATTTTTTATTAATTGGAGAGAAAATATTGAACCAAAAGTCTATAAAGAAATTAAAGAAAACTAATTTAATATTGAAAAGTTCGAGGTAGAATATATTTAATATGTACTGCATTTTATATTAAAATTTTTCCTTTAGACACTGGAAATATTACTTTTTAGACGATTTTAAACTTTCTTGTAGTCAATTACACAATGCTGATGTCCTCTATTAACCAACCAAGCTTAAAGGATGAGAGTAGAATTGAATCGGGAATTCCATTTATTACCATTTCTTCCAAAGTTTTCAAGTTTTTTTCCATTTTTTTCACGGTTCCGGAGCAATTTTTCTCATTATAATAAATTATTTAATGCTTTCAATTTAAAGTTACTAAATGGTTGCTTTTTCAGTTTATTTTGAGAAAGGGACTAAGAATCCGTCTGGAATTATTTTATGATTTCCGTGGCCATCGAGATTCGACGTGTACAGTCGAGATTTGAAAAATGGCTCTTCCGTTGGAGGAATCCTTTCTTTTTAAGATGCAAAATGAAAATTTATGCTCCGGATTCGATGCAGTTCAGAAAATCCTAATTATACGGAGCTTTAATGGTTCTCCGGTCTCGTTTTAATAAGATCCCTACTTGTGCTCTGTTGTGCTTAAGAATATTTTAACTCGAGAGAGGCTTCTTTTCTGCGGGGAAATTAATCTTGGGCCCATCAATCAAAGTCACACAATTGTTTCTTTCGCACGGTTCAAATTTTGTGTTAAGCGGAATGCGAACCGTGCGAAAGCAGTAAGCGGAATGTATCATTTTCATTTATAAAAAGAAACATATTTGCAGTAAATTAATGTTTTTCAAATCCCGGAAAATCATGTCAAGTGTTAAGCATGAAGTTGCTCCTGAAAGAGAATACACAAAACTGTCTGCAAAGCTTAAGATGAGGATCGAATGATAAAGTTAGACAAATGAAAACCGGATGCGGGAAGGCAAAATGAAAGAAAAACCGATTTCCGAAACTCATTCCCGGTTCTGTGCCATAACAGTTACTGTGTTACAAAAAATAATATTATCTTTTGAAAGGAAGGCCGTATATTAAAGACGAGCTCCGAGCTCCGACAGGAGAAATGTGCAAGAAAAACGAAAAGCCACCGACAGATTCGGGTGAAGTTTTCTGTCCGCGAGCCACGAGAAAATTAAGAAAGAGCGAATGACGATACGATGACTTCCCGACAAATGAAACCTTCTTTCAGCAATGAAGACGAACCTCGGTACGCGGCGAGGGTATGGAAAAATAAGGAGCAGTTGAGCATGAATGCCGTCCGTAAGAGTCGCAGGAAATTAAGCAGAAGTTAATGCCTCCTCCAGCATCGTCCGGTGTCTGTGCTTCCGATTGTGGGCATCCTCCAGGTAGTCGGGAGAAGTGTAGTCCTTGTTTCAGAATTTTCCGACGATGTGATATGTTTTTACGATTGCCGCTTACTGTGTTTGGGCAGCCCCAGTGTGCGAATAGTCGGATTAGTAAATGGGACGTGATTTCGGTCGAGAAATGATGAGCAGCATGATGATGATGTTCTGTTTCCAAATTTGCCTTACTTCTGCTGCAAAAGGTTTGCCTGTTTTTTTTTTTTTACCTTCTTCATATGTTTTCATGACTGGAAATATCTATGTTCAGGTACGTATATGTTTTCCTTATCCATTCACTGTTACATCCGTGTTTGCGAGTGTATTGTCGCGGCGCAGCGTTGTGTCCGTTACACTTTGATGTGGTTATTTTCCGCGATTGATTTTGAAGGTGGTTACTAATGTCGCTGGATGCTGAGATTGAAGTGCGCTGCGAGGTGTTGATGAATTATTTCAGCTATAATGTCTGTTATTGTTCATAACATACCGGTTATGTAGTCTATACTTTACGTGTATAATTTGCATCTCTTGCATCTATCGTACTGGATTAATTATTAGTAGGTTAAGTTGCGTTTTCAATTTTCTGCACTATTCTATTCCTAAGTTTTTCTTTTTAGGTTTACATTACAATGAAAAATTTTTTCTTTAGGTTGCAGCTTGTCTTCATGATTTGAGTAATTTTACGCATGTGTTATTTATGCATCTTTTGTTATAGAGTTTTCTGTGCACCACTTTCCAATCAAGTGGCTGAAAAATTTTTTGTCTCTTAGAGCTAGGTATTATTTTCGGTAATATGCACTCGAAGTCTGAGCTTATGATTTCTCTGTGCAATTTTTTCCGTTTGTTTTGCTTTTAATGAGTTTCAAAATATCTTTCTCTGCATAGTTGCTTGTTTATACGATGCAAGCCTTTAGACTTTGGAACTTCTGTTTTATCACCATTATCTGATTTAGTATATTTAACCTTTTTGTATCAAATTTTATTGTGCCGAAGGATAGTTAAAAGGATTGTGCAAATGCATTGATTGTTTTAAATATATGGTTGGCGTTGAATCTGCTTTTTGGTATAGTCGGAATCATACATTGTATTTTCTGTTAATGTATTTTGTGAATATCTTGAACTTTGTGTATTAATAAAGCGAAGGTATTTCCACGTTTCTTGTCCGCTGAAGAGCAGAATATGTTGATCTTTAGTTACCAGTATTTTCGCTTTCGACCTATTTCCTTCTTGTAATTCTCAGCGTTTTACGTTTGTCTGTTTCTAATTTAATACTTGTCTGTTTCATGTTTTCTATTAATCTATCTATGATTGTATAAGTTTGGATGGCCACTACAGTTTTATGTCCCGTGTGTACAGAGCTTATTTCGTATGCGTAGTTTTGACCTAGTATCCATGTTTGGCACTGGTTAATGTTCTTAGCGGAAGATTTAAGTACATCTCGAGTCAAAGAGCTCTGAACGAGTCATCCTGGAATAGTTCACGTCTCACATTTATTTCTTCTGTTTTTTTATAAAATGCGAGTCGGCAGAAAGGCAAAATTTCCTTCTCTTGGGTTTAATTGTATTAATTATTATATTATGAACTGGCTATAACAGTATCATTAGTAAAATCTCCGTTGAAAGGTGACAAATCGTGAAATTCTCACTTGTCCATATTACGTAATGATTTAAATGAGATTGCACAAGTCACTTTCGTAGTCTACAGTCAGATATACAGCTAACCAGAAAATGTTTTCAAGTGAATTGGTTTTTCTGCACATCCGAGTCTTTTAAAAGCTCACATAATAGAACATCAGTAATAACCAGCAGTGTCACTTTTAGCGTCTTCGCCGTCAATTATATAACAACCTTGTTTGTCCGCTCTTATGGACAATCTATCGAAACTGGAAGCGTAATGAAGTATGAGGAAAATGTGGACCCTATTTGAAAAGTCATCACTGTACAGTTTTTAAGGGAGAAAGCTACGTTAGACAGCCCGGAAAATGTCAGTAGATATTAATGGCAGATAAATTAAATTTTTCTTCTTCAGCATCTCATGCTTGAAAGAAATTGAACAAAACTAAATCAGATTCAAACAAGCTTTTTGCGCAATTTTAAGTCTCATAAAAGATTTATATATTGCTTCCCGCAGACAATGATTCACATTTATTCTCAATATAAAAAAATGGAATTTAGGAGCGCAGCTTCAACGTCTAAGATAATACGTTATAAAAAAAATTTTATGATGGTAATGTTGGTATTATTATCCTGATTTCATCAAATCTGTGATTCATATATTTTCGTACATTGCAAGGAGTGGAGAGACTAATGATACGTGCACCACAAACGCGAAAATAAATTCAAACACAATTTATAAACAAATCTCGAGCATTAGTTGATTTGAAAAATATTTGAAAATCATAAAGAAATAAATTTTGGAACCCCAAGATATAATATTTCCAAAGAGATTATTCTTTAACCGCGAAGAACTTTGAAACAAGTTGCATAACCCATACAATAATACTCGAATGCCTCTAAAGTTTGCCGAAAATTTACTTCAAATTAAGGCCCTATAAGGAATTTAGGATTTATGACTGACAAATAATCCCGGGCATATTTCGCGAAGGATCAAAGTATTATATTATGCATCAATTTTCTTCCGCAGAAACGGTTTCAGGCAGCGAAAAGAACGTTATTAAATCGGCAAATATGTAAGAAGATGAAAAATTGATCACTGCTTTACATTCAGCCTCGAATAAGCTAAAAGACTTCTTCTGATAGCAGTTGTTGATGTAATTAAAAATTCCCGTTTTAAGGTTAGGAACCCAAACGACAGAAAAAATGACCAGATGACGGTTTTCATCGAAAACATTGACGACCGAATTGAAAAAGTTCCCGAAAATTCCTAAAACTTTTTAAAGAAATTTATTAGGATGTGAAATGTTGCGCGGCAGTGATTTGGGCTCGGTGGAAAAAATATTTTTCCTAAATTAAAAGAGAACCTTTGTGAAAAGTCACTTATTTCAGAGCGATCAAGAACCTAAAAAAATCTCGAATGGGTTGATATTCGAAAGTTCAAGCAAATTCAAAGCGCCAACTTTTATCAAGGATCTGTAACAATAAAATTCAATCGTAAAACAAGATTTCCCCGATCCTGATTGCAGACGAGCCTGATTGCAACCGGACGGGGCAGGCATTAAAACAAAAAATTACTACGGGAAGTTTTCAAAGTATCCAAATAGGCGGCAAAAACGAAAAACCGAATTTTAATGGGAATTCCCAGCCCGAAAATCACTTCACAACCAGGTCCGACCGCATTATACGTTCCAAAGAACCATCATCTATCAATTGCTGAGGGCGTACAAAAGCCCAGTTCAATATTCGGTTGAGCTCCAATAACATCGATCCGAAGCCCTGCCATTGAGCCAAGTAAATAGATAATAAACGTTAGTAAATAATAAACAAGTCGGCGGAAAATTTATGACTACTCTCGAAGGGTATTGAGGTATATAAACAGCCTCGTTTCGAAAAATACCCGGAGAAATCACGTAATTCCTTCTCATTCACTCTAGCAAGTATGAAGTAATAATATAAAACTATCCATTATCCCTGTTTTCTTTGAAACTGCTAGAGTTGAGAAACATTTTAAGAATTTGTGAATCATTTTCACGGCAACAATCAAAGATTTTGTTTCATTTACGCTCTTGGATTAAATTATTATCGCAATATCCAATTAAAAAAGGTCGTTTTAGTTGCTGCCACGATAAAAATACGTTCGATTTACCAAGAGATGAAACTTTAATAATCGCCACGTCGTGAATATTGCTATTTAACAGCTATTATAATGCAAAGAAATTTTATTTCAACCAATTTTGAATTTTCCTTGTGGCTCTCGGACCGCCAAAAAAATATCAAGCTGTGGGCAGCGGTGAAATACGGGGAAACAAAAACGGGGATCACAAAGGCAAAACTGATGCTCTTCATAAAAAGGAAAAGAAAACTCGTTCATCCTTCTTCGCACTTCTTGGCCGTCTCGCGGATGGCAGTTTTCCTGGCAACATGGAGGAGCGACTTTCGTTGGTTTGGAACCGGTTCCAGGCAGTGTCACATCCGAATGAGCCACCCGAAAACTGCAGAAAAGGTTGTGCGAGCAGCGAGAGTTAATGCGGTTTAGTCCGATGAAGTTAATGCTTTGTTAAAAGGCACCTTCCTCCGTACCTTAACTGGGATTTTTTTAGCGCAGCGAAAAAAATGGCCTCAGTTTCCCCGCGTCGGACTTTAACTTTCAAGTCCCAAGCTTTTCGTTCGATCCTCCCCGGCAGGAGAGGAAATCCCGTACCTTGCCTTATCCATTTACCTCTCGATTCTTCTTCCCCCGATTTCGTCGATGCAGTCGATAATTGCTGCTCCCGATTTTAAGCTTTCGCTTATATTTTTATATTGGAAAGAAGATTAAAATCTCAGGAGCAAAAAGGAATTCGGTCTTCGATCGAGGCACCAGGAAACCCTTTCATGTCAAATGAGCACATTGATTGATTCCCTCCAACAAGGCTTAATCTTAATCCTCTTTAAAATTGCGATCCTCAATGTCGATTTCGCCGTAATTACTTTTCCGTCAGTGATTGCTTGCGCACATTTTTATATTTTAAAAAATTTAAAATTTATTACAGCAATTTGACAATTAGACGCGAGCTCTCGCCCTTAATTTAGGTCTCGATCTCCCTCGGTTGAACGTATTGAAACAATCCATCGAAGAGGAAATATATTCTTTAAAGCGGACCGAATCTTTGACCGTTTGCCTTCCTTTTCCATTTGCGGAAAATGATATTTTCTAAAAGAAAGAAATCTAAAATCCGCAAATAGGTGGCAAATTTTCATCAGAGCATTTCCATTTGCAAGTCTCGAACGTTTGATAGTATTAATAATTAAAAAAAAAAAAATAATAATGATAATAATACTAATAATAATAATAATTTTGAAAGCTTTTAGCATCTTAAAATGTCATTTAAGGATTTTAGGAAAAATACATTCTCAAAAGTATAACGTCAGTGGCTTCTATTAAATTTTTTTAAAGTGATTAAACAAGCCGAAGACAAAATTGAAAATTCCCAGTGGCAACAGCTATTTAAAATATAGACAGGTATTGCGGGAAATCAAAATTTTAATTTTAGAACGAACAACAAATATCGACTGAGGTCCATTCTGATTTGCCACTTTTTGATTAGACTGCTTCTAATGGGAGACTTATGCGAGATGGAACTTAAGAACTGGATTAAATATACTTTGAAAGTTTCAGTTAAAGTTAAGCTTCACTCAGGTCGAATAATGCTTAGTCGCTTAATACTCGCATTATGTAATTAGCATTTTTTATTATAGATAATGTACCATTGACCTCATTCTGCATTTTAATATTAAAAATGTAATATTTTTGCGATTTTGTAATGGAGCAAATTAATCGAACCTTCGTTGGTTTTCTCCTCGGTATGGCGGTTGAAAGAATGCTGGAACTCAACTCTAAAACTAGTCATCAACAACGTTAAATTAGAATTAACTTTTACGGCTTTAATTTTCGCGAAAATCTGGACAAAAAAAATTTGAAGAAACATAATTTGGTACGGTACAAACAGAAAATTTCTTTATGGAAAAACTGATCTTCTGGAAAAAAAAAATTGCCGTTATCCAGTAAAAATCCTCTTTTGCTATGGAGAAGGTATAGACTCAAATATTTTATTAAAAAAATGTATATTCGACCGATAATGATTATGCTTACTTATTTTTTTCACAGATAATGATGCAAAGGTTTATCTTCAAACCGCACTTATTTTATAACGGATAATTAGGTTTTAGCAACCAAATAATTATCCATATTTTTCGGTTCGGTTTTTGATGCCGTAAATTATTTAAAATTTAGGTAAACAATTATTTCATTATAAGAATTTTAATGATTTATGTGAATCGCTGATGCTAATGGTCGATGTCGATGAAACGTAAAATTGTTTCAGCGATTAATCTGTTAAAAAAAAAAAAAAAAAAAAAAAAAATTACTTTTTTTCCATTTATTAATAGGAACCAGTCTAATTTGTATATCAAACATTCGACTGAACATGAAAATGAATCCCGGAACAAGTTCCATATCAGCAATTTACGAGCTTTAAATCCTCTTAAATAATTTGTACCACGACAGAGCGACGCCAGAAATTTCTTGGCGTCTCTCCTCTTATGGCATCCTGACCCCTTTCGTGTTTTCGCGGTGCAGACGTGGCACGAGGAACGTTTTCAAGGGCGTCAATAAAAAATAAAAACATGACGAAGAAGACAAAATAATGATTCAAGCGTTATTCTAATAAACGGCTAAAGTGCAATCCAGTAGAATTTTAAAGATGTTAAATATAAGGCCAATAAAAGTTTTATATTACAATGTTCTGGAGGACGGAATGGATAAATGAAACCATTCGACAGAGAAAAACAATTTCGATTTAACGAAGGCTGTTAAATTTCCAACGAATCCTTTATAAAGGCAGAGGCTGGAGATGTGAAATTATATTTTTCATTAATATCGATCTAGAAATAATTCATAATTTGATTTTTCGATGGAATTCTCTTGTTAAGGAAAAAAATAATAAAATGCCGCCGCGATCGCAGTGCCAGCGCGAACAAGGCGAAATAAATATTTTTATCTTAAAAAGGAAAGGAATTAATTAAATCTCGCTGGGAGAGTAAAAATACTTTTGGGAACAAGGCAAAAGGGCGGAAAATTCGAAGCCTCCTCGGAAAAACCGACGCGCAGGCATCCTCGAGCCAGGCGCACATCCCTCGGCCCCGTCTCAAACTAAATCGGATCCCGGATTCTCCCTCAGGAGCGGGCGTCCTTCCTTTCCGAAGCGATCCGTCGGAAAGGGGCCCTGAACAGCCTCGAGGACGGGCCCCGGTTTTCGCGCGGAAGTTGAGCCCCGAAAAGAGGGCGCAGTTCGTTCATCAGGGGGCTCCCCCCCCCCGGGGACCGGGGACGCGGCAGTGGATGAAGGGACAAATATTTCCAGGCGGACCTACGAAAATCAATTAAATTGATAAATTCCAAATTTTCCGTGTCACTTTCACCATTTTGGCCGGGGCCCAAAGAAATTTTTTTTTTCCGGGCCTCTCGGCTTTATTCAAGAAGTCAATCTCCCTTTCCTGCAGAGCTCATTCTTTTTAATCCTATTTTCCACCATCTTTCTTCTCCTTTTTTTTTTTTTTCTTTCTCCCGAAGTCGTCGATTTTTATTCGTATAAATAAGGAATCTTGGGAGGATTCTCATTTGCGGCAAAAGAAAAAGGGAGAAGAAGAAAAGGTGAAGGGAAACTGGTATTTTCGAGCTTAATCATTGCGACTCGAAGCAAGGAAAATTGTGCTTTATTTTCGACGGTTTCCTTTATATCGAAAAAAAGGAAAAAAGCACAATGAAATAACATTTCGGAGGCCGCGAAAAAAAAAAAAATCCAAATTTTTATTTCTAATTTTGTGGCAAAAAGAGAATCTGGTTTTCAGTTTTAATTAGCGGAGCCTTTTCCCGAGCCTTTCCCGCTGTATATAAAATGCACGTAAACGGACAAAAGCAGCGCTCGGTTAGAGCGGGAATAAAAAAAAAAATGGTCTTTGGGGAACCCCACCGCGAGCTTCAAACGGCAGAATTGCAAACTTCTTTTCCCGAACTGCGAAGTTCCATTTAATTTTGGTTGATGAAAGCTCCTGCTGATATATTTGCTTAAATGCTGTCGGTGGACGCGCCTTGGTGGTGGTGGCATCATCTTTTGCGGGTGTCATTTTTTAATCGAGTTCCCGGCGCACAAAGCGCGAACGCTTTTTCGCAGCGTGTGAGGAAGGGGTGGGAAAAAAAAAGGAAGTTGAGTCGGAAGGCGGGTTTAGGGCATCGGGAAAGATTTTTCGCGGGAAAAAATTCGGGCTCCCTTTTCCCGCAGCGAAAATGCTGCTGTGTGAAATTATGGTAGCCCCATTCATAAGCGTACACTACTTTGGAACGGTGCCACTGCCGAAAAAGAGAAAATCTTTAGAACTATTTCCTTCGTTCCTCCCAGCATCCATTTCTCTCCTCCAAATCCATATTTCTTTTCGCTCCTTTGTTTCTGGGACCGGAAATAAAAATTCAGCGGTCTCCGCGGGATTGCGAATTTCCTCCCGAAACGGCATTCGTCGATAACCCAAAACACTTCACAAATCTGCTATCCACTTGACGCGTTCTAAATAATATTAACTTGATGTTACTTTCAGGTATTGTATCGAATTTGCGTTTTATCCGGGACTGCAAACGTTAAATGCCACGTTACGGCGCATTTCTAATGCATGTTAAATTTATTCATTCAATAACGACAAAGACTTTCCTCTTCTTTTATACGTCGCCGAGTTCATTAATGCAGCGATAAAAATGGAAAAGTTCGTGCGCGTCAGCTTAAAATCATTCTTAAATCGCTTATTTTCGGGGCAAATCCGAATTGCTGGAGGCGCAAGCTTGGTTAAATTCATCAGGCGAAAGAGGTAAAATCTGCCGCGGCTGCGACCGCAAGGCAAGCGGATACATTTGCAGCTACCTCGCGAAGTCCACGCTTAAATGTTGTTGAGAGTTAAAGGGAAAGGTTGAGGAGTTGACTTTCGTCGTTGAAATGCGAAGAAAGCAGAAAATAGTTGGGATTAAAGGAAAATGAAGATCTTTTAATTCCCTTAAATACTCGGGAGCTCCCACCGATATCATGTCGACCGTAAAACGTTTCACGTAGAGCAGCAAAAGCAAAATCTGTCCTAAATATTTATTTGCTTCCCGGATCCCAGGACTCGACGTAAAAACATAACCTCCTGGGCCCCGGCCTCCCAGCACGTTAATGCCGAGTCAGAAGCAAAACCTATTCTTTCTTCGGTTGAATATCGATAATTTAAAGAGTCCCGAAATTTTAAATAGTTTAATTCGCTTTGAGAAACCTCACAGTAAGCATCTCTCAAATCGCTTTTGTAAGTTCCGGAATAAGTCTATCTCATCTAATTTTCCCACTTTAATCCCTTTCTCCATGTTTGCAGAAAACCAACTTTTAATTGAGGCAAAATCTGCATCTGTTTTTCAGATTTTGCTGCCTTCGCAACCCGGAACTGCCGGCTCTGTAAAAATATATAAAACCTTCGATGTCCCGATTCGGTTCCGGCGGCAAAAGTCGCGGCTGCCTCCGTTCCGGGCAGGAAAAATGTAAACTCGGATGTGAAAATGCGACGCGACCGATTCCCTTCAATGGCTGAGCTTTTGGGTGCTTTCCTGGGCGTTTCTCCGGCGTTGGAAACTGCTAGTAAGTCATCGGATCTTTAATTTTTTTCTTTATCTCGATTTTTTGTGATTTCGAGGCACAAACTGAAGGATCGTAACGATAAAACATTAACGTAAATTATTTTGCTTTTCAAAACAGCCTCTGCGCACGAAACAACTTGATGAGAAAGGGGCAAGCGATAAACGGCGAGCCGAACCAACCTGAAGTGAGTCATTTATACGAGCTCATGGGTGACGGAGGCCGATGTCGACCGTAGGAATATTGCGAAAATATGAGTTTCCTTAAATACAGTTTGAAAATGCAGTAGTTAACCTGTAGTAAATCTCGTTTATTTAAAAATGAATTAATGTTAGTGATTTTCGATAATCTGAATAAGTCAATATAAATTTAATCTGAATATGAAATTACTTTTTCAGGATTCAATAATGGGAATGATCTTTGTGATTGCTTCCTGACAAACACCGAGTCACAAAACTACATAGTTTTCTTCATTTTTTTCTTGCTGAATTGATGCAGTGCTGCCAGTGAGACAAGCTGAGATCATGAAATCCAATTACAGTTGCGGCTATTTTCTTCTCATTCACGAATTTGCACGGAGAAACAACCGCGTTCATCGAATTGTTCCAATTCAAATACATAAATGGATATTTGTAAGTTTTAACATCACCGTTTAGATGCCTTCGCTTGGGTTTTTGTGAGCTTCATTTACAATTAATTATTAAATAATAACACGTAAAATCCGAATCGTTCAGATTATTTATAATTAAAACGGTAAAATTACTAAATACCATCCCTTATAGAATAGTTTTTCAGCTCGAGGCTTACTTTTCGCAGACGCGAAACTTTTTTGGCGCTGCACAAGAATTAAATCTCAAGTTACCGACATTACATACATTACATATTTATCGATGTTGCTCGACGTAAAAAAGAAAAAGAATTTTTGACAAGAACCGGCATCAGAACACGAATTCAACTTCCAGACAGTCCATTTTAGTATGAAGGGATTTTCCTTGCTACGGTGGAGCTGCCGTTTTCATTCAAAATTTTCGCTCTTTTACATAAAAAGCTTCGGAAAACTTTGTGATTATCGCAATCACTTGGTGCATTTCTCCATTTTTACAGTATTAAAATCTTATAAGTCCCAGAACGAAGATTGCCGGGTGTAATAACCGGAATCGTTAAGAGGAAAATATGCAAAAGAAAAGTTGAAGGGGACGAACAAAGTCAAGACATAGTCGGTGAGGGAAAAAACTTTGTGAATAAAGTGTGATCACACCTATCCTGGTCGACGGGGAGAGAACATCTTCTTTATTAGCAAAATTTCATTTTCTTTGTAAATAGCTAAGGAAAACTTAAACAGAAAACAGAATATTAACGGTTGAATTTCAAATCAAATTTGGCAATATTAATATGGATCAAAAGGTTTGACCGACTGTGAATGGTTTTTAGCAAGAATACAGATAAAATGAATAATATCTAGCGTGAATGCGGATAAAACAAATTTAACGTAAATTCAATTATATGGAGGAAATCGACTCATTGTATTTCACTAAATTATCCACCGTTTCGAATGACCCTCCGAGGATTTTGGATTGGTAAGACTTCGCATATTTGTTTGCATGACAACAATTAAAAAGTTATATACCCATACAGTTATTAAGCACTTATAAGAAGAGGCAGTGACTTTTAAGTATAAAGATCGAAATCTTATCAAAAATGATTTAAAATTTAATTTTTTAAATTGTTTTCTAAATTTCAGGCACAATGAGAGAAAAAAAAATGTGAAAAGGTTGTCTCGGGTTTGGACGTTGATTCAAAAGTGAAAATGATTGAAAAGTACTCTCGTCGAGAGAGATAGATAACGTCGACGGGATTCCTATGAAATCAGATTAATTCAAGTTGGTAAAGATTAGAGAACTCACTAAATGGTTGTATTAAGTAAGAGAACACTCTCCGAAAGTTATATTGTTCCCGCTTCAATAATCTTAATAAAATTAGTACAAAGTTCCGAAGGTTACGCGATAGAGGAACAGAGTAAAAGATGTAAGACAAATTATGTAATTATTAACAATTAGTTATGAAATTTTGGGAAACTCTGTCGGGGAAATAAGGATCATTTCGACGGATGCAAGGCATGAAATAGCTGTGAACAGCCAAGCGGGACAAAATCCATGCGGGGATTTCGGCAAAATTATGCACGGGAAAAGGCAAAATCTGGCCAAAATTTAGACGAGCAACGGAGAGAATTAAAAAGGATTGGTGTTGGAGCACATTTAAGCTTTGAAAAAGACGGATATCAGGGAAAATGGGATAGCTTGGCGAACATTTTATTAAACTGACGCTAAATGGAATTTCACAATTTAAAAAGCTCGAGTACTTTATTAATCGAGTTTGAATCTTTAACTTGACTAAACTTTATTAAATTCCCCGAGACCATTCGATTTTTAATCAGCATCCTACATTGCTTCGCAACCAAAGACATCTTTAATTGTGGGTTTAAAATTCCCATATGAAAAGGCACGCGGAATGCATTCGCACTTACGTAAGACGTTGGTTTTGTTCGGCGACAAGAACGAAAGCGCAAAATAACTCGGATGCACAGTAATACGTTACCTAAACGTTCTCGCGTCATTATTAAAGCTTTGGATAACCGTAAAAAGACGGAAGGCGAAAAGGATAAAAAAATAAACCGCGTTTTTCAAGGCGTTGAATCATTAAATTCGAAATTGTGAGAACGTGATTTGCAGCCCGAAAGCAAAAGAAATTAAGTGGTCATTAACGTGGAAAAGAATCGTTTCCAATGACGGATGATTTTTGAAGGGAAATCTGCAGTTTAACGTGGAACAAGAATCTAAATTAGCAAGCTTTTTGCATGCGCTGCCTTTTTTTTTTTCCCCCGACGTCCGACCCCCATGAAAAAGAGTTTCGAAAAGTCAGGGATCGCGTTCGAAAATCCACAGCCGTGATAATTAATGCATCGTTTTCACTGCCGATGGAGGGAAACGGCAGAAGAGAGTCTCGAAAAATAGCTTTTCAGTAAGTTTTCGGATCCTGAATTAATATGGAATCGCCAGACAGTAATATTCACGTATTCGAATGTTCCGAGAAGCTAAACAAATCCGATTAAGAACATGATATTCTAAAATGAGATGGAA
>JAOWBB010000008.1:1930902-2014606 GCA_028565995.1 Ricinus marginatus | reverse complement strand
TAATATTCACGTATTCGAATGTTCCGAGAAGCTAAACAAATCCGATTAAGAACATGATATTCTAAAATGAGATGGAAATCTTCCAACTCAATTGGTCTAATGAGTCTGGAAATTTCCTCTTCTTCTTTTCAGCAGAAATTTTTCCAACCTACCAGTTTTGGTGGGAAACCGGAAAATGTAATTCCTAGATATGATATTTTCTTGGGGAAAAAAGTGAAACTTCCCGAGCGAAAAACGACCGGAGTTCATGAATCAGCATCAGCTCTTACACTTGACAATTGATGCAAATAATAAATTTATTAATCTTTAATTAGTTAAATCATTCCATTCCGAATGAATATGTTTATTTTTATTTTAAATCATCACACATAATTTGTTATATTTATCATTTAAGTTACAAAATAAATTTATTCCGAATTTGGTAAATTTCGCTGCATGACAATGTAATCAAAACATCTTAATGAATGGTTTTTAAGAATGGAAGAGCAAGTAATAGAAATAAAAAATAGGAGTCGGCTTTTAATGTGAATGCAATTTTTTTTTGGTTTACCCATTTCTTTGGATCAAAATTTGTGGTAACACATAAAATGGAGAAAGGCAGAGACGGAAATTGGATAAAATCACGGTTTCCATCAAATGAATGAGAGCACGTAAAAAAGAATAATAACAACGAAGATGGACCCCTTTGTCAGTAAATTGCAGCTTACCTAACCTAACTTTAGCAGCAATGGACAAGTTTGATGGATGCTTTCTCTGAATACCCGAAAGTTTTATATTTCAAATTCTCTTCGCATCAACACATTTTTACCCGAGAGAATTTATGATTTTTCTTTGGATATAACTTATTTATTCGACATAACCTGCATTTAATACGGTTTTACTTTGATATTTGAATTACTTCGTAGCTAATAACAAAAATTTTTAAAACCCGTGCCATTTGTCATTTCAATCTCTCATTCATTAAAGTCCGAATATAAAAATAGCAAGCAGTTTAAATACTGAAAAAAATGCCAGAAAAATAGGAAATTTGAAATTTTATACTGAAAATATCGTTTTTACAAATAAGAGTTTATATTGTAAAGTTAATGATATAAGAAAAGAACCTTCTTTTGAGAGTGCGTTCCTCACTTATTAACAAATCTACCTTTAGGAAAGTTTACTGTTTCCAGAGTGACATGAGAAGTGACATTTCGAAAAGTAATTTTTTTTGGAAATAAATATCTTTCTTTTTTTCGTTTTAGCACTCAACACGATGAATAAACTTAAATAGAGATTTATCGAGTGAATCATATAAAATTGATTCATTTTTAGCAATAAATTTTATTAGACGAAATCAACAAAATCGTCTCAAACTTCGAGATTTTTTTATTTTAAATTAAAAATTTTACTTCCATTTAGAAAAATACCAAAAAATCGGTAAATTTCTGTAAACATTAAAGCTTTAATAAAAATTTTAGGTTTTCAGTGCCGAAGATTGATTCTCAATTCATCTCATCCATCAAAAAATTTAAAAAATCTCAAGGAGCAACTATTTCCACCGAAAAAAAACAACAGTGTTCGATTCATGTGCGGGGAAGTCCCAGTCGGAATTCATCATTGAAAAACTGCAGCGGCATAAATATCAATGCAGAGAACATTGCTAACCTAGTTAGTGTCCAGTAAAAATAACAACCTGTGCGAAAGACTGAAAATTTTCTCAAAAAACGCTCAAAACGATTATAAAACTTGAACTGGATATCATGAGATATTATGCTTCAAAAATGAACTTTAATTTTACGAGATGCTGTAATTTTATTTGTATAATTTTCCTCATTTGCCACTGTGATTGAAATCACAAAGCAACAAAATGTTTTATCTTTTAAAAGTATCAATCGCAACACAACGGAAAAACATACTTAAAACGTATGTATTTCTGACTATAGGCAGAGCTTTCTTGCTCTTATTAGAGTTCAGTTTTAAAATAGGATGTTAAAATGACTTATGCACTTGATCTTGGGAGCTGAAGCAAAAAAAATTACAATGTAGAGGAGCGCCACAAAAAGTTCATCAACACTTTTTTATTATGCCGAAAAATCTGCATCCATTTGAATAAAGCATAAAATATTTTATGAGGTATTAATGAGCCATATATTGATCAAACCTGGTTAAAAACCAGTGTTGATTTTGTATTTTAAATATCAATAGGTAGCACTTATCTCGAGCGAAATAAAATAGTGTATTACATATTAAATAATTTCTTTTAGTTTGTATATATTAAAATTATTGTATATATTCTTTTAGTTTGTATATATTATTATATTCTATATTATATGTTGTACCAGTTTTTAAAAGTTTTTCATTAAACTATAAAACTAATATTTTCAGGTTTGATTAAATAAAGGAGAGTGATAAAATCAGGAATTGCTATTAATAAAATTATCATTTATGTTCTCAAGCAGAGAAATAGTTAAACAGTCGAAGAGAAATAACTTTTCTAATCAATATTAACCTTCGAATACCCCGATATAGTTTGCATCCCTCTCATCAAGAAAATGTGAATATTCTAAAATATCTTGTAAATTTTCAGTTCTCTATATTAAAAATTAGGGGCAGCTTCCCTTGTATTCCAGTAAAACTCCTAATTATTTAACAATTAACATGTAAAGTTTAAGTTATTTCAATGTCGAAAAAGTTCCCGAATTGTGTGGAGATCCTCAAAGACGCTGCAGCCGAATGCTGATGAAAGTTTTAAGGCCCGTCTGAAGCGGGTAAAAGCCTTCTTCGATTTGATGTTATTACGGCGCAATCTGATTGAGCATTTTGGAGGCATTTCTGCTGCTGAAACGAGGTGGAAAAACCACTTCCTGTGCAGGAAGCATCGCGGAAGCTTTCTCATTAATTTCGCAGTATCATGTGCCACCCAGAAACTTTTTGATTGTCACGAAGTCGAAAACCATGTCTCCAGCCATGAAATGCTCGAAAGTTTCTTCAAAAGTGAAAAACTTGCAAGTTCCTTATCTGCAGGAAACTTTCGCAAATTTTAACAGTAATCAGGGTTAGGTATTATTATTATTATCGTCATCATTATTATTATTATTATTACTATTAACATCATCATCATTGTGTTGTTGTTCTTAATGTAGTAAATTTAGAGGAATGATAAATTTACATTATAAAAGCGTAGAGTATCAAAGGGCCTGGAAGGCGCGAATTACATTTAACCGCGGAAAAATTTCCTCAGAATTGCAAAATTTTCGTTCTCTCGAATAATACATATTCGATGAAAGTTAAAAGATTCAAATTCAGAAGGACTAAGTTGCACATATGTAATTTCCCGAGTCATTCCTTCGCTGGTATATGAAAATAAATGGAAAAATTGGGGAATAAATGTGGAGGAAAAACTCGAGGAGCTTGTTGCTTTAAAGAGAACAATAATAAAGTCAAATGCGGGAAATTAAAAATACAAAGTTTGCTTCAACCTACGTCCGAGAGGGCAAAACCTTAAAATTCAAAATCGAAGAACTATGTTGCAAAAGATGCAGGCAGCATAAAATTTATGGAGCATTGTATCTTGGTTTCATACGCTCTTTAAAATGGAAGATTTCAAGTTTTACGGTTACAAAAAAATTTTGGACGGTGTTAGAAGCGGTATGTTGCACCGCTGCTATATCAATCAATTTTTGGCTTACATCGAAGCAATTTATACCTTTGAAACAGATTAATCTCGCTATAATGTTAAACGTGTTCTTAAAACTTTTTTCGAAATTTATATTGTTTAACGGGTGCCTTCAATATTTACATGATTGCATTTCCATGCCTGGAAAATGTTTCATTTCATACCTATAAAAATTAATTACAAATCACTCGATTTCATACCAATAAAATCGTCAAATATTAATAGAAAGACACTTAAATGTACGTTCTAATCCCAAATTTATTGAAATTTTAATAAAAGCTGTTAAACCCAATTATAATTTTTCTAAATGAAAAAACTGACGCGTTTATTCTGAAAACATGTCTCATATCATTTGAAGAGTGAAGTTTTTTATCATCATACGAAAATGTTATCCCAAAAATGATCGGCCATCGTTTTTATTTATAGAATAACTTTCGGCTGGATTAATACTACGTACCTCAAAAATCTCAATTTTCGCTCGATTATCTTTCGACCAAAAACTTGCATTAATTGAAAGCTTACCTAAAAAAGAAAATAAAATAATTTCTAATTCGTCATCTTTATCGAGTACAATTAGAACAACTCTCTACACACGTAAATCGGCAATATACATAAAAAAATATCATGTGCATAATGGCAATTCAGTGGAATCGGAATCATTAGGACCAATCATTTTTAATAAACGAAAAAATCTGACAGTTTGTGATTTGCATTCTCAGTTCCATTATCAGTAAGGGAGATTTAGATTTTTCATTTATTTCATAATCCGAGATTCATATCCCGAAGCATACCTAGGCGACCTTTCCGTAAATATTCATTAAAATATTTCCATAATGGCAATGGTGAACTCTAAATGGGAACATAATCCGTAGATCCATCAGATCGTGCTTTTGATAGCTTATTAGGCTAGATAATTTCGAAGAGAGCCACTCTAGGATGGTGAAAATGTTTGACGTTTTCCGATCGCTTTTTGCTGCGGCAATCAAGGTGCAGCAAAATTTTAAGTTTGCAGCCTTTTCAAATCCGGAAAACGAACGTAACGAGCAGCAGAGAAAAATCTAATTCCGTATTCCATAACTAAAAAATAAATATTTTTTTTTCATTGCAATTCGTTCATTTTCCTGTTTTCGGGCTTATCCGGGATTAGATGGAAGCTACAGTAATACCGATGTTGAAACTGTGAAAGCCGATTGTTTGCTGATTGCTGAGAACCTCCGTGAGAGATTTGCAATGAACACATGTTAATCTTCGTTACGCAGCAGTAATCGGTGAGATGAGGGAGCTTATTCAAGCATCCTGGTGAGGACCATCGATGCAGTTCACCCGAGTACCAGTGTTATCCTGTTTATCCCATTCCATCGCGGAGTGCAGATTTTGAGATTCCAGCTTGATTTAATCGAACATGGAATAAATTTTGTGCAAAAACTGCCCCGTGTTTATTTACAGAATCACGACAGCTAAAAAAAATGCTTTTAGCCTCCGACAAGCGTAGATTTACTTAATGTACGCTTAAAGCAAGTCATTAATCTCACTTCTGGCTGTGTTATAATTAAGTCAAAATTGTAATGTAACCTGAAATATGATACTGAAGCATCAGATATGTACGTATATGTAAATGTGAAAAAAAAATATTTTTTTTTTTTACACATAACTAACGAAATTTTATATCACAGGAATTGATTGCATTTTTTTTTACTGACAATATAGCTATACGGTAATGACCCTAAGTAACAACCGATATTATAAACGGATTAAACTATGAAAAAAACGCAAAAATTTTGGGAAGCTGCGAGATGAAACAAAAGCTAAAATTCACATTAAAAAATATGTGTTGTATAAGATTAGCAACTCAATATCAAAAATTATACTGCATATTATAATTGCTAATCTTTTCAAGAGTGAAACGCAAAAACTAAATTGATAAAAATGTTTTCATACTTGAAGTGCTCTAAGCCCGAATAAAAAATGCCTTAATTCCAGTTGAATACATTAATCATTTGATTCCGATTTTCTTCAACTTAATTTTTCAATTTAATCTGTCGAACGAGGATTAACGATCGGTTTAAGAATAACATGCACATGGAAAAAAAGATCTCATTATTACGGATAGAAAATTTAACTCGATCTCATAAAATCTCGTTTAATATGAAATTCTCTAAATGCAACAAGAGATGTTTAATGGGAGAGCCTTCCGCACCATCGATGATATTAAACGAATTGATAGTTTTTCATATGAATTCAATAATTAATTTAAATTGGAAGAAAATATTTTCTTTTTTAAG
Source organism: Ricinus marginatus (assembly GCA_028565995.1). Taxonomy (NCBI): domain Eukaryota; kingdom Metazoa; phylum Arthropoda; class Insecta; order Psocodea; family Ricinidae; genus Ricinus; species Ricinus marginatus. Next base: position 2,008,669 of record JAOWBB010000008.1, on the reverse strand, counting down.
TCCTTCTCTTTATCCAATGACTATCCTGAAATTCCGAGCAAAATGTTGCCAGAATGTGAAACGATATTAAGGTGGTGAAGACAGAAAGATTTCTAGCAGCCAAGAGTTATGTATTTAAAGGTATGAAAATTCACACGGGATTACTTTCAGAATACTGATTTTGTGACATCTGTCAAATTGAGTTTAGCCCTTTTGAAAAGTTGTGGAATGAGTTTTTCCACAGCTTTCATTTACATTATGTAAAAAAACTTAGAATAAAATAAAAAGAATGTTTTCAATGTCGCCGACATGCTTGAATAGGTGCACGCGAAATGCTTTTGTTATAACATTTTTCTCATCATGTTACAATTCGAACACACGCACTTCGTCACGGGATGACTTAACTATGACAAAAAGTGAATGAAAAACGGACATACATGAAGGTTATAAAGTATCGGGATCTCAGCAGTATTACTGAAAAAGGGCAAATTGAGAAAAACCAACCGAGACGCAGTTCATATTGAACCCCTTCAAAAACAAATATTTTGATAGTTTCCATGAAAGTTTTTTAGCATCATTATAGTAAACTGGGCTAGATTAGGATTTAAATATTGAAGCAGCATTTTGGAGGAGAATTATTTAATTGCTTAATATAGACATGGCAATAATATATTAATTGTATCATTCGGACAAAAAACATTAATATCATTAACATAGTATCATAATAAAAAAAAATTAATATCATTCTTAATAAGAAAATGATAATCAGTATCATTAAAATACATAATATCGTTAATGATGTAATCATTAACGGTGATATTAATCACTCGGCATCTAACAGAAAAATAAATTTTTCAGTTTTATTCAAAGGCAATTAAATAAATTTTTCAAAATAATAGCACATCGGAACAATTTTCAATTGATGAACTTTTACATAATATTTCAGTTACTTATTACACAATTTCATAATATTATCTAAAACTAATACTCTGATTAAAGAAATTAATTTTATATTGGGGAAAGTATACAATAAGAATTACGTTTTCAATATAACTTTTTTTTATGGAAAATCGTAGTAAAAATCATGCACAAATACAGTCATGCCATATGCTATTTATTCTTCTTTCCATACATACTCTCTCGCATATGCACGCTGCTATACATATAAAAATTCATATTATAAGTTTAGGAAAAGCTTTTCTTCCCCATTTTCACAAAGAAGCTATTTTTTTAAATTATGATTGTATTATATTCAAAGGAGTATAAAGCTGAGGCAAGCAGAAATAAAGTATAAGATTTTCAACACATGCAACTCTACCTAGAATGTTTTTACAAAAAGCCTATTTTTTTTTTTGCATTAGCAATATCAAATAAACATTTTCAACTTTCACAATAGCAATTTCGATGATATATAATTGAATCGAAGACGTCAATGTTTGAATTGTAAAAATCGATTTGAAGAATATTCATACAATCTTAAATTTTTTAAAAACTTGGGGTATCTCGTTAGAGGCTTCGAACCCAAATTTTTATACTTAGCATTCTTAACTCTCGGGACCTGGTAACCCTTTGTAGGTTATCTCTTTCTACAAAGTTATGAAAATGAAATAACGATCGCATTAACGAGAGTTAAAACATGAAGAAATTCTTTCCATACAGCTTTTCTCTCTCTCCAGCGCCTTTATGTGAATTTAACGAATATTTCATTTTCCCATATTTGAAGATACTCAGTCATCTGCGCCGAACGTGCAAAACTCACGAGGAATATTTTAAACGTAAGCACCGACAACGGAGAAGTTATTATTGCACAAGAAAAAAAAAAGAGCTTTACTGAAAATCGAATGGAAAAATATATCACGCAAGTGAAAAGTGCCGGAGACAAAAAGGTTGAAGAGTGGCAGCAGACAAAAATAATAATTAATATTTTCGTGTTTAATTGCCCGGATATCGCAGATAGAAGAAGTGCGAAAGGGCTTTGGCCGGAGAAGAAGTTTTGGAAAAATTGCGCCCGGGTAAAAGACCGAAAAACAAAATGCCTTTAATTTTGGTTCCCGGGGAGGGAAATACACCGCGCACGTGGTTCGCAGATTTGTGGATTAGGAAAAAGACTCCCGAGAAAATTTATACGGAGAATCGAAAGGATCCAAAAGAAATACAAAACGGAAGAAAAATGTTTAATCACTGGCAAAAACGACATACAATAACTTATTGCAAGATGAAAGCAGATGCTTTTAAGCGGTTTCTTTTTTTAAACGTGGAAATCCTTTCAGAAGCAACGAGATTAAATAGCGGTTTTAGATAAACATTAATTATATAAAAAAAAGGAAAAGCGGTAAATTGCCCGTTGAAATTTCGAAAAGCTTTGCCTGGAATTTACAAAGAAGCCCCTTTCGAAAATTTTTTTTCTAATAATTTACCATTTTTTTGCTTTGATGCCCGTATTAGAAAGGAAGAGAAGAGGTAGGTCGTATAAAGAATACATCCTATTTCAGCTTGAAAGATTTTCTACTTAGAACCGTAAACTTCGCTTTGATCAAAGTGATATTATTTTATTTATTTACGTAATTCAGATAAGTATTTAACTTCTAAGACAACCTTTCGCAGAGTGAAGTAAAACTTGTGGAAAAAACCGAGGAAAAGGTCCTAGCTTCTGCTACGCAAATAATTCCGATACGTGAAATAGCAACCTGCCACGCTGAAATATGGAAAACGATTAGGCGTACAATAATAACTCGGAATGATTAATGTCTGAAAAACACTTTGCGAATTTGCTTAATTTCGTGATCTCTTTTAACATAAAATTGTTATCAAAAATTTATATTAACATTTAAAATATTTCAGTATTGAACATAAAAGTGCAGATCAAAATCAGTTCAAAAATATTATAGAATTACTTTTATGGAGCTACTATAAAAACGGAATATTTTCTTTTTTTTTTAGTATAAGGCAAATCAATTTATTTAAAAATTTAAAAAAAAATAAAATTAAGTTTTATAGAAGAAATTTATCACCATAAACATTTATGGTAAACTTAAAGCTTTTAACGTAGAAATCATACCGTTCACTCTGGTTCCTCACGTAAGTATGATTAAGATACTACTACAAAGAAGATTTAATAATAATGTTTCAATAATTGAAAAATTTTCATTATTTTAATGCATCTAAATGCACTCTTAAAATTTATAAATGAACTTACTTTCAAAACATAAAAACAATAAACGAAGCAATCACATAAGTTTAAAAATTTTATTGGGCAAATAAAACAAATAATAAATTATCGTATATGCATAGACAAAATTATTTTATTATGATTTTATCATAAAATACTGACCTAACACCACAAATACATGGGCTGAATTCTGAAGCTATCACCATGCAGATCATATTTATAGTCTCATATAAATCATTGCATAAAATTAAATTTTATTATTATTTTGTAACTCATAATAAAAATAGATAATAAAATTTTAATTTTTTTTATTCAAAAAAACTATAATAATATCGGACATTTAAAATATTTTTGTTATTGTATCTGGTATATACGGATATAAGGGTATCATAGAATCTGCTGAACGAAAAATGTAAATTTTCAAATAAATGTTACAATATCGACATCTCTTTCGAACTACATAACATACGTTCACTAACGATAACACAATTAATTTAAACTTTAGACTTTAACTTTATTGCTGCATTGCAAAACTAAATTCACTTGTCCATCTGATTTTTAAGTTTTTATCAGATACTTGACTGGATATGTATAAACACATTTGGCATTGTAACCGAATATCTTGAAAACTGATATAATATCAATGTAAAATAGAACGCAAATATATTCTTTTGAGGTTACATGAATTTCTTCATAAAAAAGGGATTTGTATACATTTTTAGGGCATTGAGGAAGTGTTCTTTTTAGCACAATACAAAATACTTTATATTTAGCGGATTGGGAAAAAACTTTTTATTTAAATTTTCAAATGATCAGTCAGCCCAAAAGTCAAATCACAATAATCCTAACACTTTAAACATGTTTTTGTACAAGAGTCAGTTATACAAAATATGTAAATTTCTTTTACGTGAAGGATATGTCTTCGTAATTATAAATGTGTATCTGATTGCAGTTACCTCATTCGCAATGAAATCATGAAGAATTTTGATAATATATATGAAATACTCAGAAATTATATAGACTTCCCGAAGCAGGAAGTCATATTGATAATTTGAAATTTTTAGGTTTACATAAAAAAAATTCCCTATATTTTTTAAATATAAAAGTGTGAATAATATATCTCAGCATAGAGAACATTTGTCATCAGTAGTAGCTGTATCGAAAAATGGAAAGATCAAATTATTTATGGAATTTTGTCAAAAAAATCTCCCTCCACTATTTAGGTGTTAATGTTAAAATAATATTATTTCTGATTTTCATAGTAACATCTCAGTTTCGAAATATCAGCTATGCTTTTCCTTAAACGTACTATTTAAGGCACAATAATTCTCCTTGTCAAATAAACTAAAAGTTATGAATTTGTTGTTAATATGCGAAATGACAAAAAGTTCGGCCTATAAAGAATCAAATTTATTTTTCTCTTTAATCCCATAATATAATGTTATTTATATTTTATGAGGTATAACATAAATAATGTTATTTATATTATTAAATTCTCATGACTCGAAATCTGGTTAAACTTTTTGAACGGTCGTATTAAGTTATAACAATTGTAGATTATTATTTGAAATTATTACGATTAAAGCGTAAAAATTGAACGAACCAGAAGTGCTTCATCTTAATATCAAATTTGCAAATTAATCTTTTCGAATGTCAAATTCATGCTTTAATATTATATCAAAAGAAAGGAACTTTAAAAATAATTGTTTTACAATAATGCTTTAATTATAACACATTTATTTTGTTTTTCATATCATTTTGATTCTTGCTTTTCCGTTGTATATTGGCGAAAAATCTTTACCTTTTCAGATTAGCGTCTCATTAATATACAATACAGAATGATATATCACTGTAATAAAAAATAAGTATATAGTATAATAATCGTATTATACAGCACAGTATATTGTGTTAATATTTTAAAATGAAAAAAACTAAAATCAAACATTCATAAAATTCTATAATGAAGTAAGTATTAGAATTTAATTAAAACTTAAAGTTGTTCATGTTTTATATTTAAATGAAAATGTTTTTAGTTTGAATTATTTGTGACAGAGACTTTCGGATAAAGCGAAGGTTTCGCTTTTTGCAGAGAGCACTAATCGGATGAAAGCTCTAATTAAGTTGTAATTAAACTCGCTGCACCGTTAAAATTTTCGTTCTGGTTGAAAAGGAAATAGAACTTTTTAGTTTTTAATAAAAAACCGTAGTAATATTCAAGAATAAAAACAAAAAAAATTTAGAACTGGACTTGACTAATTAGTTTTAGATCTAATTTAGATTTCCAGACTTGCCACAAAATGTTTCCTCCTTTAGACAATTGAAATAATTTTACTGAGCGATTTTTAAATATATAGTTTTTCTAGTGGAAAATGTAAAGGAAATCGTTCGAACTTAATTTTTGTCAAATGCAATGATGCAACGTTAAAATTTCCTTAATAATTGGGTAAGAAAAAACAGTTTTGTATCAAAACGCATTATCAAATGTTTTAATTTTAGGGCTTTAAACCGAGGGCAAAATGTATTCGTTTCAACTAAAAAAAATAAGGGTCACTCTAAAATTTAGGTTTACAGCCTCTAAGAAAGAAAAATTAATCCATTAATATTTTCTCTGGTCATGAAAATGGGGCAGCTCAGACATTTTTCATTCGGTTATTAAGGCCTCTTTTATATTTAAACGGGAAAAGTTCTTTATTTTTGCAAAAATTTCGAATCCGGCTACTTAATTTCTGCTTTTGCCTTCGCTGGAATAAGTAACGCAGATTTATGGAGAAGAAAATGAAAAAATAATGTCGCTTTTTTCGTCCGAAAACCTTCGGGCTGAGCATTTGCAAAGATTCCACAGCGGTGCGAATGTCTGAGCGTATGCGAATTTCGAGCATAACAAAATGTTATGGAGTAAAGTGAGATGCAGCGAAAATACAGGGAAAATAAAATGAGTTTCGTAAGTGTTACAAGAAGAGCTTTGGTCGGCTCCCCGGGCAATTCTGTGAGTGATGCGTATCATTTTGTTAGTGAAATAAAAAAAACAAAATCAGACTCGAAAAAATGCCTTTGGTTGGAAGAAACAGGTACAATAAAAAGGCACAATGTTTGAAGAATTCCACTTTGAAAAATAATACATTTTTACATTGAGGTACTCTAAAAAAAAAATCAAAATAATATTTCTGCATGCAATATTTTTTTCAGTAATAATAATAACACGTAAAAATTTGCTGGCTTTGAGTAAAAAATGAAAAATTTCTTTTTTATTCGTACCTTGTTCGTTTTTTTTATATTATATTCATTCCATTAAAATTTGAAGTAAGTCACATTCGTCTGGGAGTCAATTCTGTTGAAGTCACTCTTCAAAGATCGTCTTTAGCAACAATTTTATTATGATAACATGACACAAAGTTAGAAATCTACATTCATTAAAATATTCAAGTTACCATAAGCCGTTTTCAATGACGAAAATGCATGAAAACGAATTGAAAATTAAATTAAAATTGTCGCCGAAGAACAAAAAGCTAGTTACTTTCGCAATTATGCTAAAGTGTTTCGTCAAAATCCCATTATGATTTCTATCCAACTACAGCAAGATATCGCTGGCTTTACATGAAGATACATCAAAGTTATCTGACTCAAACAATGTCTAAAACAGTTTTATAAAACCCAAGAGAGCCCTTAATGACCCTTGTATGTATTTCTTTATCTCTCACTTCTTTATCCCTAGCTGACATATGCAGCAACCTTTTTGCCGATTTCTGTGGAATCAAAAGCAGAATGCCTGGCAGCAGATCAACTTTTATTCTCGCAACGAAAAACTTTCAGTTTCAGTTGTCATGCCTTTCCCACTGTTTTCTCATTAATACCTGCGAAAAAATGCAATTGTGATGTGTTTCAAATGTAAAATTTCAAAGGGTTTTTGGCGTTCGATGTAACACGCGCAAAACGCCGCTCATTTTGAAAGTGTAACATAATTTTCAAAGAAGGAAAAAACCTTATTTTTTTATATCTAATATTGAATGAGTAAGTGTCATAAGGCTCGCCATGAAAAAAATGTGCGAAGAAAGCATGCGAGATAAGAATTGACAGGCCGGCATATTAATGCTCCGTGCCTGAAATGGGAAAGAAAATAGTGCTTTGCTTGCCGCGTGAAGTACTTATTACAGGCAAAAATTTCATTTTTCAAAATACAATTCTGGCATCGCAGACCGAATCAAAGAAAATCTTTGCTGCATATGGCAAACTACATTTTTAAAATTGTGAACTCCTTTGAAGGCCTGAAAAATTTGACTGAAACGTACGGTGAAAAGATCTAATCCGAACGTTATTTAATAGTACTTGCCGTAATATGTCAGCAGTTTTACTTCGTCGGTCTCAATTCCAAAGTAAATGAATAAATTACCGACTAAGATCAAAGATATTAATCTCGTATAAGTCAACATTTTGATTTATAAAATATCGTTTGCCTATTATTAATCATTTCTCTATGATTAATCACTTAAAAGCAACATCATAGCGATAGGTATTTTGTTAAGGAATGATTTATATTTATGACGTTAGTTGTAGTCAGACTCAGATCTGCGATGTGAGAAAAACAAATAGGACAATGTGGTTCCAATATCGGAATATTAAATTACTCTCGACTTTTGAAAATTTTCCCTCCCTATATGGGCAATTATGGTTGGTTTACATTATATTATGTTTTAATCGGAAGTTTAATGGAAACAAGATAAAATTTTTTCTGTTTCTCTAGCAGAGTAATATTAAAAAAAAAAAAAAACGTATCAGTGCCGCTGCATTTTTTATTGTACAATAATACAAAGAAATACACAGAGAACATGCAATTGATTGCACACGGGGTAGATTAGTTCCAGTCCCCCGGGGAACTTGCATTAAATTTGGGTTATTTCCCAGGCAAATTCGTACTTTCGGAGAGACTTTGAACAAAATGAATCTTTTTACTGAAGTTTTTTTTAAGTTACATGGCACAGGGAGGAAGAGCCGGATTGGTCAGATTAAGGTTTGTGCAATTCCTTTTCTCTTTTGCAGAAAAGATGAATTCTTTAACGTGACGAGTTAACTGATGTTTTAAATGCAACTATCCACCACGTTGTTTGCCTCTGTTACGTGTTCGACTAATGCGCGATATTTTAAGCTGAGCTCCCACGAAAAGTCTAACTTGTGTTGCAGCGCATTTCGCATTCACGAAATGCTCCTCGGAAAATATTTCACATTAAAATCAATTCGGAAACATTCGAAATTGATAAATTATGTAATTGTTCTCGGCTTTCACATAAGCAAACTGACCGCGGTGAATCTCATTTATATCCTTACTGCGTGTGCTTAAAGATATTTCCCGTATTTAGTAAACGACGCGTACAATAACAATTTACATATTCCACCATCAGTTGCCGTTAAGCTTCCATTTCAGCTTCGAACATTTTGGAGAGCAGAACATAACTGCAGAACTATTTTGCCTTACAGGGATTTAGTTTGCCGCTTTCGTTTTTAATAGGGGCCGAGGCAATTTTTAAAAAATATCACTTTTACTAACGTTTGATATTGCATGCAAATATCGTTTCATGAATCAAAAGAATGATACCGCGTAAGTTTGTGGAAAAATCTCTTTCCCGTTTTTCATATCGGAGACCAAGGATGATGTCGGGACACTTTAGAAGTCTCGATTTATTTCTCCACTGAGCAATATTTAAATATTGCCCGTTTGGAAATTGAATGAGATACTCTTTTGACCTGAAGCTAAATGTATTCCGTGGAACAAATACGAATCAAATAACATTTACCTGCATTTTCTATATTTTGATTATCATCGAATCTAACTGAATAAATCAAAGATGCTGTCAGTATTTGTACGTTTCCGTATAAAATATCGCAAAATTAAAGCTGGGGACGAAGGGCTTTAAGCCAATTGAATGATTAATCTGTAGATTGGGCGAATCAGAGCCAGAAGGTATGCGAAGTTTAATGCAAGAAGAAATTTCACGATTTTAAACATAAGGACGAGCAGTTATAAAAATCAGGTGAAGGAAGACTACAATTGGATACTAACTTGAAGCGGCGTAAAGTCATTTAATGGAACTTCTCCTTGTTCTTATGGCGGAAAGCAAAAGTGTATTTTGGTTTTTCATTCAGATCATTAAATTTATGACTTTGCCATAAAATCGCCTTTGAGGCAAATGGATGGTTTTATTCTAAAACGAGATTTCAAATGTGAACGCTTTGCCTCGACATGGGAGTAAAAGAACTGTAGGGATTTATTGGAATCGAAGGAAATTTCGATGCGTGGAAAACCTAAGGTTTTCCGTTTTAAATCGCGCCGAACGAAAAGGGACGGGGAAAAGGAAGACCATCGGACGTCAAACCCACAGGATCATCCCGAAATTCTTGTCCCGTTTTTAACTGTTCCGACAGGATAGTAAATTTAGCTCCGATTTTAGATCCACTTATAATAATTACAGTTTTTCTCCTTAAATTTGCCTTCGCTCTGCTCCCAAAATGTAAAATTTAATAAGCGCATTATGAAAATTTTCCGTATGAACAGTACAAATTGGCACATTAGTATAAATAAATATTTGTATTTTTAAATGTGAATAAGGCAATCAACGACATGTGAGTAGGTTCATTTCATATTAAAAAAAAAAAAAAAAAGCAAATAAAATACGGAGGAAAATATAAAAGGTACATTTGGTAAAAATTGACCACTTGTCAATAAAAATTTGGCTGTATTTTACGGTAGATTGAAAAAATTAAAAAAATAAAATTTTTCAAACAATACAATATTTTCGTATGCATACGCTTGAAGTGGAAACCGAATTTGTCCGTGAAAATTAGACCTAATTATACATTTAAAAACCAATGCATTAATTAAAAATAATCATAAATCAAAACTAACCTCAGTTTAAAAATTAAAATTATTCCCAGCATTAAATATCCATTTACGGGCCAACACTTCTTGTATTTCTCACATAATTCACTTAAGCCATTTAATTCAAACAAATCAGAAAAGCACTAGCCAACTGAACAGCCTTCGTTATAAAAATCATTTATTTTGTCACATTTTACAAAAGCAACCACAACGAATATCACTCGGTGAAACCGCGACTTCTTTTCCCTTTCGCGTCAACGGGGATCGGAATAAAGCGAAAATCACAATGCGAGGCCGCCAGCTATTCTCTTCGACGGGAATGCATGATTCACGAAGTGATCCAACTCTCTTCCCGAGGGACAACCGGGAAAATCTCTACGCGAGAGGAATGACAAGGGCCATGTTGCTGAGATGACGTTTCGGATGTCGAAGACGAACCGACGCTGGAGGATCCCTTCCGGTGCGACCGGCGTGAAATTCGGCGCCCTTCGAGAGTACGAGGAACTCCGTTTAACTGCAGCGCGATCTGGATCCCGACGCCCGGGACGCTTCATTCTGGGCCGATTGGTGCCGCTCGGCAAAGCTCGGCACTTTTCGGGGGAGCCCACGGGAAAATCATTTGGAATTTCCCGTTTCGTTCCGCGCGATCTGTGAACCTGAATGCACCCCACGTTCCGGCATTCGGATCTGCGGCGCCCTGACTCGGGATGTCCCTCGTGCTGCGGCCCCCGGAGGGAAGCCCTCACCGCTTTTCCGCGAGTCCGCGGAAGGCACAGGGAAAAGGGATCCTCGCGACCCGCCGCCCTTTTCTCTGCGCTTCGCCAGGTCGGGGAAGGACCGAGATCCCGGGAACGAGGGCGACAACCCGAGAAAATTCAAACGTCGCAAACCGCTCGGACCGCTGCTGAGGACCTGAAAAGCGGAAACGGATACGTGATTTCCGAACTTTCGAGATTTCACATTTGCCACGGATCCGACCGCAAAATTCTTCCCGCACCTTAGCTCCGTGTATTGTTAAATACGTTCGCATAACGACTGCGGGGCGCTGCCGCCGAAAAAATGTGCGGAAAAGAGTTCGTTCCAGCGGCGCTGAATTTTTCATCGTACCTTTCTCGAGCCTGGATCTGCGTCTGAATCACGACGAAAAAAATAAATCTACGCGAAGCCCTCGCGAAGTCGTTAAACAGGTAACGGGCACGCCAGCAATGAAATAAAAATTCGCAAATGGATTATATAAAATTTGCCCCCTTCTTGAAAGGATTTTTCTCTTCGGGGCTAATTCGAAAAACTCTCTGAAAGTTATACAAGAAGATTCGCAGGATTTTCCAATCTAAATTTTAAAATCATTAATATTTCTTTCCGGTGAAAAAAAAAAAAAGCACCGAAAAAAAAAATATTATCAAAATAAAATTAATTTTCATTCAGCTCTCGATGCTGCCGGGATTAAGCGCAATTAGCAAAAAGTTTTTCATTTATATCATTTTTATACTTGAAGCAAATCTCCCGGCTTTGAAAAGCTCTCCGTGCAGCAGAATTCTTCAAGATGCAGGGATTTAAAATTCAATTTTATCAGTTTAATTTTTTTTTATTTAAAAGAGGAAATGTATTTTTTTTAATTTATTGTACATATGTTATACAAAGTTTCGATATTCAAAAAATTTTCCCTTTTATTTATTTTTTTCAAGAGATGATTTGTAGGGTGAGGCCGCACATTTTCCACGACTCTTAACTCGGGACCATTCAAAGATTTTCGTCATACATGAAGCATAAACGACGTGCGAAACTGCAGATTTGAATTTTAAAGAAAATCCGCATAAAACATACGATTTTCGGCTTTTGCAACAGACTTAGTGAGATTAAAAATTGCTTAAATATTCCAACAAACGAGTTATTAATTAAACAACGCTTAGAAGTAAGAACTGTTTGTGTTTCTTATTTGCGAAGAGTTGAGATAAAGCGAAAAAAAAAAAAAAAAAAAAAGGAAAAAGCATAACGTGTAAGGTTTAACGTCGAAAAATAAGCTTGTTTTTAAAAATGTTCCTTCTTTCTCTTAGGGATAATTTTCCAATTTTTCCAAATTTATTGGAAAGTGTTTTGAAAGCGCTTACTTTTCGCAATCCCACGATTCGCAACGCGTTAACTTAACATTGACTTCAAAATAATCACCGCGAGCCTTCGCGGGAGCGTGAGCTTCGCACGAAGTTCGTACCTGCACGGAGCCGCCCTTGCACGTCCGAGTCATCGCTTGAATTCCTCGCCGAGGGATTTCCCGGTTCGAGCCTTTTCCCCCTTCGGCCGCGCCGGGGCTTGACCGGAGCCTCTGCCAGGTTTCGCCTTTTTTTATTTTTTCGGTTTGCGAAGGGATCTGGACGTCGAGCGAAACCATTTCACCCCGAGTCCGCAAAAGCTGCACGAACCGACGGGGAAAATAATTTATTATTCATTATTCATTACTTTGAACGGATTTGCCGTGATTAAAAATCTCAGCAAGATTTGCAGAAAAACAAAAAAAAAAAAGATTTATTATCCAGCCATCGATTCGGGAAGTTTTATTAATGATTTGCCCGGGCTTTGGGAATAAAATCGGTGAAAAATTCCACGTGAGCGAAACAATTTGTTCGACTTAAGATGTGAAAAATGCGGTTTAGCTCCGCACTTTCGAACGCCACGCACTGCTGGAGAAGGATTCGATTCGCCGGTTCCTTCTCCCATTCATCAAAACTGGGTTTTTCATCCGTTTTCGCCGCTGCGGCATTTTCCAAAAGCCGCCCGCCCCCCCCCCCGACGTGCAGGTCACTCTGAATTTGCCGTTGCAAGCGGCGAAATTAAACCCGTTCCAGCAGTCGAATCAGCAGGGCTGTCCCCTTTGAAGCGCGACAGTGCCTGCGTCTTTTTGGGTAGAGGGATTTGTGCCGCGTATTTTTTTCGCGTTTCCCGCAACGATTCGGAAATTTTTGCCGCTCGCTGATGAAATCCGTCCCGAGTGCAGTCCCATGGTGCATAGCTGCGAGTTGCGAGAAGAGCGAAGAACATGAGGCGGGCGAAGAGCAAGAAAATTCAAACCACGACGAAAAATCTGAGAAAAAGACTAACGATATGTCTGCTGCCGGTTTAATGTTCGTTTTATTAACTATTGCCGGTTTAATGTTGTATTCAAAATATATATAGCGTCCCAAGCATATATATATTATTATTTTTTTTTTATAAAAACTCTTATTAAATTGTAACTCAAATGTTGTTCAATATTCGCGTCTTTTATGAACCTTTTGCTGCCGTGACTTACCGGTCGCGCACTTCAGCATTGTTTTACGATGCAGCGAAAAGCGCGATCACCGTTAGGGATAAATTAAGAAAATTGATCGAAGAATTTTCCCTTCCTTCTTATTTAAAGGAAGCATTTCACGAACGGAAGAAGCTTCTCAGGTTTAAATCAAAAACTAACGTTCCGTTCAATATTCGGATTTTAAAACCGGCAAATAAGTTCGTTCCTTTCTCGTGCCGAAAATTAAGGAATCAATTTATTAAATTTTCTTTTTTTTCTTCATCGCAAAAGGATCGACGGTGAACGTTTTAAGAGAACGCAGAGGCTCCCGAAGCGATCCGAGAGACCGGAACAAAAGAAGGATCGAAACTGGCGACGAAGACGACACCCAAAACGACGGCACCGACTTACCCGTGGGGAGAACTTGGGGAAAAATCTCAAAATCGTTTTTCAGAGACTGAAACCTTTTTCACTCGCTTTTTGCGACCGTCCAACCGGCGAAGCCCAAGTGGAAAAAGAAAAAAGGAGCCCGCCCGAAAAAAGCGGAACTCGTTCGGGAGCGTCGCCGCGCGAGACGGAAGCGCGATTCCCGCGCTGTGGGGCGCCAATTTCGTGTGCGGGAGGCGGAGGCGAGACGTGGCAGCAGACGGGTAAATAAAAACGTCCATTTTCGCGGCGCTAAGCAGGAAATTCGCGGCCGCAAAGGATGCCCGGATGATAGAAGTGAATTTTTCAACGGTTTAATTTTGAAAATTTGAAGTCAGCGTCACCGGCCAAGCGGACGCTTCCAGTTTTTGGATGGGGATAAAAATCAAACGATCACGGAAAGCGGCTGCAGTGCGAAGCTCCCCGCAACGCCAGAGCCTGCGGCGCAATTCCCCGCCCGAGCATCAGCTCACTCCTTCCACGGAAGAGTTTTCAGATTCGCAGACGGCAATCTAAGGAAAAATATACATTTTTCCGACTCCGAGAGCAAACGACGTCGCTTTCAGCAGAGAAAAATATAACTTTTTCTCCCTCTTGCGGCGCGAATAATCTGCAGGGCTTATTTTATATAATTACGGAGCCACCTCATCCATTATACTTAAATATGTGGTGACAGTGAGTGATTTAGAGAGAGCCCGGATGAGGGTTTCAGCAAAATTAATGGCTGGTCTATAACTTAATAGATGAGTTTTTTATTACTGCCGCAGACCCGACTTTTAAGATTGGAAATAATAAAAAATTAAACGTCGATTCGGGCACTTGAACACGCTGAAACTCCGGGAAGGAACCCGCTGAAGACGCGGGGATTCATTTTCGGAATGCTCGCCGAGGACTCGCCCGGTTCGACGGGCGTTCGGCTTTAATCTCCCTTCCGCCCTTCCCGCGTCCGACTCATTAACTGCCGAAAACTGACGATTTTCCGAGATGAAAAGTCATTCGGAAAAGCTGATCGCGTCGATGAGTACGCGCAAAACTTGCGTGTCAGAAGATTACACGATTGCGGGGCGATTTCCCGGTGCCACGGGAAAATTTCTTCCGGTCCTCGGCCCCCGGAATCATGCGAAGGATCTCCATTAATTGTGGCTCCTAAGCTGCATTTCTTTCGCTCTCTTCCAGTTTCGCTTTAGTGGCTCGCGGTGTCTCTGACTTTTATGCAGATTCCGACGGCCAATGAAATTCCCATTCGTTTTTCAATATTAAATCTTTTATTTTTTTTTTGCCCCGCTCCGGTTTCCTTTTCTCATTCAGGCATCCATTCGTCGGTTATCCGCGAGAATTAAAATATTTCTCTGTATGACACTTTTTCGCTTCATTTTTCGAAATTTCGAGAAAGCTCAGCTCCGATATCACTGCATTTGTTTCGTCCTATAAATCAACGTCAGCGGGGGTTTATCGAAGCTTGGGATTTCCGACTGAACTCAATTTTTTTTTTGGGGGGGGTGGGGGGTGGGGGGGTAACATCTCTCGTTCCTCTCTCCGAAGCCTTCGTCCAATAAAGGCAGCAGCGGATCGCGCAGCTCTCGAGCTCGCTCGATCAAAATTATGCACCTGAAAATTCCGTCGCTTTCGAGGGGTCCGAGATTGCAGTTCAGAAACTTCAAAAAGAAAATCGCACAAATGCCCGAGTTTCCATTGAATGAACGCGGAAACGCCGTGAGGAATTCGAAAATCTCCTTTGTTTCCGCTTAAAAACTGTCGGAGGTGAGGAAAAGGCCCGTCAGCGGTCGCCGGAATAAGCGATGGCCCTGCATTAAGCAAGCGGAACCTCCAGAACGATTGCACAATTGCTGTACAAGACGTAATAAAATGAATTTAAATTATTTCGGTTGAGGTAAATTAACTTCACCCCGTGAAAGTTTCGCATGACCATAAAACGAAAGTCATTTTAATGGTGCACAATTACGGGAGGCTTTGCGATACATCCCGAAACGTTTGCGATTCAAATAGTGAAACTTAAATGCGGTTTTCCCACGGACCGAAAGCGTTGGGTCTTCCCGACTTTCAGCAGCCTCACCGAGCCCTTTCCACCCGTCCAGTGCCGGCATTTGCGGTGCCCATATCATCGGAGGCAGAAAAAATTTCGGTTCCGTTCGCGAGGCGTCCCGCACTGCAGAAAGCGTCGTGATTTGCCCGGGAAACGCCTCCGAATTTCCCGATCTGCAGCGGCCCGAAAAATTGGCCCCTGATCCCCCGCAATTTTGTAAAATTATTAACGCGGATTAAAACTGCTCGGAAGAATAAATTAGGATTTGTATTTTTCTTAAAATAAAACACTTTCCAGCTCTCATTTTCTGGCTCACTTGAAATTTCCCATCAGACCAAGACCTTGTCCATTAATCACTTTTCTTTTAATAAGGGAAGTGAATATTTAGCAAATCTGCGAAAAAAGTTAAACCGGGAAAGCTCTCTTCGAACGAAGTTACGAGAGGAGCTCACAATAAGAAAATTCCTTCACTTAAATTCGACAGAAAAAAAAGAAAACAATTAGATAAAAAAAGGAACGAAAACCAAAGTGATAAAATTTTTCATTAGCATTTCGCACAAAAATTTTTATTATATCGGCGAATTTTTTAAAAGTTCATCGACGTAAAATACAAAATCTGGTCAAGAGGACAGGATTTGAAATTTTTAACATGTGCTAATGCCAGAATATAAAATAATTAATTTCTTTTTACGTCGACACGGATAAAAACTTTTGGATCTGATTAATCGAATCACATGAAGATGGGAATCCAAACTAGTAAAAGTTGGTTATTCAATAATCTCACCAATAAAAATCAGAAGACCGGCTGTAGTTTTTACTCGCTCATATTTTTAAACAATCGGTTCCTTCCATAGCCGACGAATGAAATTCCCGAAGTTGATTTATGTTACATGGAAAAAGTTTTTAATGCAGCATTAATTAGAGGGAAAAGAAAATTTTAGCGATCCATTTTTCTCACACCATCAGGGAATCATCATTAGGGGATGAAATATTTTTGCATGTTAAAGAGGGTGCAATGTAAGGTACGTTATGAACCGGTCTCAAGCAAAAGAGAATGATATTTAGGAGTCTGAACAGGAAAGCATTGGTTGATATGACTTCAATGCCAGTTTAACTGTGACAGTTAAATTCAAGCCCCGAGATTTACGAGCATCAAAATAATAAAATCTTCCTCGTATTTGCCGAAAGATGGAAAACGAAATTCAGTACTTTTGCATGGTTTCTTGTGAACGTAAATCTTTCTTCAAACCGGCATATTTAAGCGAAACAATAAAATTCGAATTAATTCGGGATAAGATCTGCGTCTTCGGAGTGGCCAAGATGCGCAAGTACCGATGCTGCCCAGACCGCAAAAAATTTTCCTCCTGTCGGACTGCCCCTCGCTCCCTTCTTCATTTTTCCGCCACGGCATACCGTGAGTTCCCCGCGCGTACTTCCGTACTGTCAAAGTGCCGGACATGCAGCGCAAATGGCTGCAGTTGCAATTGCAGCGTTTTGCAGTATTACTTCCCTCCGTTGGCATTCGGATAAATGTATTCGCCCGCGGTGGGGCACCGCTGGGGATCCGTCGCTTCGCATCATTAAAGGTTTCAGAAATACAGAAACCCCGAAAGGAACGTCCGCCGAAGGGATCGAAATTTGTGTTCCCAGATGATAAAAGACTTCAAGCCTCGGATTATTACAACAGAAATTTCTCGTTGCAGATATCGAAATAAAGGTTTTAAGGTTTTACGAAGGTTTTCGGGAGTTGGCTGATCCTAAACCTCTCGAAAGGTAATCGGCCGTAAAGAATTGGAAACGGAAAGGCGGAGGCTTTTCATTCTTGAGAAAATTGTGGAATCTGGGTTAAAAATCGTTGATTTCATCGACGGAAAAACGATTTCTCGAGGCTTAAAAAGGCAGGAGAGAAGCAGATCATACAATTTATTTTTATTCATATACGTAAAAATTGTTCATCGATATTTCCATTTAACAATTTCGAAGCTTTCCCGAATCCCCCAAAATTATTCACCGGGGAAAGAAAATAATAAATGCATAAATAAAACGAAATTATGATTCATATAACATCGAACGGTATTGAACTGGGATTAAGAATGGAGTGCCCCAATTTAGATATTCGAAATAATTTGAGATAATCACCCTGGAAACTTTACTTTACATCGCCTTTATATGTGAAACTCATCCCCGAAATAGTTCTCCAAGTGTTTGCTGCGGAAACGTCGTAACTAAGTTATAATCTGTTTGGGTTTTGGGAAATGTAAGATTCCTTGATTTGGGTTGAGAAAGGCGAAATTTTGTGCCCAGGAGCAGATCGGCCCAGGATAGAGGATTTCCGAGGGAGATTGAGATTTTTCGCAGAGCAGAAAATTAATTCCTTAAACGGTGATTTCAACCCGTTTTGAATATTTGGCACAACATTTCGCATTGCTGAATTACATTCGAAAGTTTGCTTTCGACGAAGAACAAACGTCGCCATCCATCGGAAATAAAAAAAGTTTCTCGGTACACGTTATTTCATACTCCGGGCGTGAATATTTATTTTAAATATATATAATAAATTTCATAAACAGCAGGAACCCTTCATGGGAAAACGGTCACACACCCAAGCACATTCCATCATGTTCTGTCTCAAAATGACCCTAAACTGACTTTAATAAAATGAGCATTATTGTGAAAATATACATGCACTAACATCAACGTATTATATATATCTGATTTATATCAACGATCCCTTAATCCTTCGCAAAACAAAGAAAGGCTGTTACCTCCTACAATGTTTGTCGTTAATTAGAATCACATAAAAATTCCATAAATATACATATCAATTTATGACAGTTTTAGACCGGTATTCGCATTTCACATATTTGGAATTCTTACATAAATTAATATAATGCTTAATAGCATGCTAATGCAGAACTACGAATTCTGCTCTTGTATAGGTGTCAATATATTTTGGAATAAAAACCGCCTATTTATTGTATTTTCTCTCCACAAAGTTAGTTTTTAGAGAGGTTTTTACTGCCAGACGAATATATATATGAACGAATAGCCAAAAACCTCCCGAATCTCAATGTTATGGGGTCTTCCGAAAAGCGAAAAGTTTCCACCTAATAATTTAACCTATTATCCAGCTGTCAGCAGGAAAAAAGTTTCTCTAACTTTTCAATAAAGCGCCAGAATCCAGCGACCCGACGCTTCGGAACCGGCAAAAATCGGAAAATGCTCTCTCTAAAAAATCCAAGTAATCGAACCATTTGTTGACATGGACATTATCACGGGGAAAAACGTCAATATGAAGATTTAGGTCTTTAATTGAAATGTGAGAAGAGGCCTTCAGTTTCTCTAAATAACTTTTTCATTTTCAACATGAATCATTTTTCGTTATGGAACGATCTGGGAGGGAAATGAAACCACGACGTTCCGGTTAATACATTACATGCCAATTATACATGGAAAGATTTGTTTTATGGTCGGGAGGGCGATAGAGTTGATGATTGATCATTACAAATGTCACGAAATGGGTCTATCGTGACACTGATCACTTGAAATTAAGAAGGAAGATTGACAGAAAAGAACAGAGGCAAAAGGTTGCGTTTCCTTAAATATTTTATGAAATCGTTTTCATTAATGCGACGTACGAGGAACATACATCCAGTAACAGGCAGCCTTAGTGAAATCACAATGGTTCGTAGGCTTTAAGGGAAAAAATTTTAAACCGAAATATGTACACGCACTTTAATTGCTAAGGATAGGTAGTTGAATATGAAAAGTATTTAACATCATCACTACGAAAACGTCCCAATAACGGTTCCTATTACCGAATAACTAAATAGCGAGGAGGCGGTTAGTTTGTTCAAGAATGGCAAGTTGTATCGTTCTCCTTTTCCGATTTATATTTGTGAGTTTTATCGTGGACGCTGCAGTGAAAAGCTCGGAACCTGCAGATATTAGGTACGACGATTCGTTGTTCCTTCGCGCGAAACGCACGCAGCAAAAATAACTGATAGCGATTTAAATTTCCTTTTCCAAATCCTTTAAATTGGGCCTGGAAGTAAACGAATAATAAAATTTTTTCAGGGCAGATGTCGAATTAGCGAAAGAAACTTCAAATAGTTCCGACAGGAAGTATCAAATAGATATACAATTCTACTCGCAACAAGGAAAAAGCGTAATTCAATCGGCAAGAAAACTGTTTAAATATCTAAAAAATTGGAAAAAATCTTATAAGGCTGAAGTAGAATTAGCAGAGTGTTTCGCGGCCCACTTGGGGGAGAAATTTCTTCGGCTCGATCTGAATTCGTGTACAGAGAATGACGGTAAGATGAGAAAAATCCCAAGCTTTGGATCCCTTCGCCCGGGGGTTGCCGCACCCCTCGCTTCAAACTAAATTTTAATGCCATTACAATTAACCCTAAGCCTGACTTCCAGCTTTGAAGACGCTTTCTCAACTATTTTGATATTGAAATTCCTCGACTGACGAAGAAAAAAAAAAGTGGCGAACTTGGCCCATGGCAGAAGACGAGAAGGAATTTTTAGCAATTTCTTCTTTTTTTTTTCTTCAATGCAAATTATTGGCCTGCCGGATTTTCATTACATGATATCGCCAGTTTGCGTCCAATACAAAATGACAACTCAAACAACAACAATTTTAGTAATTTAAATTGTCATATTATCCAAGCATATTGTTTCAGAATATGAGAAAAGCAGAATTTACTTGTCGAAAATGCGGTCTGAGAAACAGGATGAATACTATGAGAGACTGAAACAGGAATCGAATTTCAATCGGGGAAACTGGATGCACGTCTCAGACATAGAAGAAGCAATTCAATGGGCACTACACCCATGGGAGAGTAATCACATCGCTGTATGGGAGGAAGAAGAAATAAAACACTTGTTTGATGTGTTAAGAACAAAAATAACAAACTGCGAGTTCAAAAGAGCGATAGCACAGTTATTGCTCAATATATATATGTATGTAACGACTTTCTTTTCTAAAAATCTTTTGTTAGTATGTATTATTAAGTATTTCTTAAAAAAATTTTGGAAATGGATAGATTTGGCACCTTGATTAATCAAGGTTTTCTTATGTACTTCTTACACTCATTGCAATCGTTCCCTTCGCCTTTGTTCAGACAAACCTGAAATTCATACACGCAAAATACTGCATCCATTATTTAATGCTTTTAAATATTAGATATATTTTCATAATTCATAAAAATTTAATGTCGGAAATTTTCAGCATTACTTGTTTAACATTTCGTTCCAATATAAAAAATTGCAATTATGTAAAAATATAAAGAGAGAATATTACTTCCTTAAAGTGTTTTGGTTAAATAATTATTGTTAATAAATATAAGTAGATAAAATAAAGTATTAATTGTCGCGATTTCATTTGGATATTTAAATTATTTTCATATCGTTTAGAAAGGTTTTAAATCCTTCTAAAATTCATCTACTGACGTAAATAAAAAATCGGACGTTACTTTAAAATAAGGAATTAACTAACTGTGTTAGATAACAAAAAGTATATAAAAAAACTTGCGAAATAAAGAATTGTCGATATTACACCTTCATAAATTAAATTACTTTAATAATTTTGTGATAAATCTTTCATCTTTCTATCTTTACATTCATTGCTATTTCTATAGGATTAAGGTATTTCATCAGCAGAATAAAATTTTGCCTTAAAAATTCTATATCGAACAATAATTTCAAAGACAATTTCTTAAAAAGCTGTTTAATTTCGTACTTTATATTAAAATACATTTCTCAGTTATAAATATCGAATCAGAATTCAAATTGCCAGGTATTATTGCTATCACAATTCCAAAAGTACTTTTTCGCTGCTTACAGCACATTATTATTCTTTATTTTTTTTTATATTTATCAAAAAATATGACACAATATATTTTCCTGATCGCTAAATTATTACAGAATGACCAATAGTAAAGGTGGATATCTCCGAAACTTTGTTTTTGATTTTTGTTCAATAAATTTCTTTAAAATGAAAGCTTTGTTTGTACCATCAATTTTTAAATGAATACTTGTCGCATTTATTTGTTTTTATTGATGGTTATTGATGCGAAACGCAATTAAAATAATTTCTCCAATCCCGCACTTAAACAGTTTATTGAAAGTATTTCAGTTTTTTAGAGAAACGTTACTATCTTAATTCAGCTGAGTATAATTTGTGTTTACGAAAATATTCGGGCACCATTTCAGTTAGCCAATCGGGATCAATAACGGTAAGCTGGCGAATATAGCACTTACTAGTGTGAACAACTTCAGAAAATAGTACGCACTGAGGTAAAGTACCGCTAAGAAACGACGATGGGTGAATTGAAACAGCCTGTCTTGTACTGACCTGAAAAACAATTTTTATTTGAAGTTACTGTAGATTTAAGATTATTACAATAAAAAAAAACTTATCAGTAATATATAATGGAAAAGAATGAAATTTCTTTAAAACGTGAAAAAAATGTTTATACCATGAAATCTATATTAAATCCTTTTTGTTTACACTAGTTGAAAATTTTTCTTTCAGATTCAAGATCTTTCTCGAATTTAGTAATCTACTGAAAACCACTTACCATTATATACTTTTTGTTAGGTTGTAACTCTGCTACATTCATAAACAATCCAGTTATAAGACATTTTCTAACTTTATCCAAATCTTGATTGCAAGAGCTAATAGTTATATCATTTTTTTTACAAATTTCTAGCAATTGTTTCCTAATATTTAAGGCATACACAATATTCCTTAGATGGAGATAATTTTCATGACACCATTGCTAGAATATATGTAGAAAAGGGAGAACATTTATTAAAATAAGGAAATTCGGATATTAAAAGAAGTTTGATAAGAAATAATGAAAATTTCAATTAAGAATAGAAAAAATTTGTGAACAAAAATATCACATTAATTTTTTTTTCCACGATAGAAAAGAAAAAACCACGAAGAATATAAATATTTTTCTCATTCTTTTCATCTAAAAAATTAAAACCATAAAACTTGCAAAAAATAATTAGACTACTTAATTTTTAAAGATTAAGTGGTATACATTATTTCAGGATAAAAATTCACCTTCTGCTGCGGCACTTTATTGAAGTACCTTAAAATATTTAATAATGAAATATGATCTCCCATAGATGAAATAAACTTTCTGTGAGCTTCTTTGGTTTCTTCTCGCTTAGTCGACGGTTGAACTAATATGGATTCTCCGGATAATAATGCTATGATACTTAAAACTTCGTCTCTGAAACATAAAACATTTGAAAAAATGTTTCTAATCCTCATCATTGGTTCTTGCCTATTTCGTTAGGCATTAGATAGTAAAATAAAAACTTTTACTTACACACATCCAAACTCGTTAGCTGACAACAATATTTTACTATAGCGAGGATCGATGGGAAACTGGGCCATTTTGATACCCAGTCTCGTCAATATTGGTTTTTTTACAGAATCAATTGCTCCCAATACTTTTAATTCCATCAATGCTGCTTCAATAGACTAAAAAAAAAATTAAATCAGGGTTGATGTATTACTTATTTAATTGAAAAGTTGACTTTTTTAATGTTACAAATAAAACGATAAAAATATCAATCACTTATAATATTTGAATTACGTTAGCATTAATTTTCATATATTTCCATTGTTTCCACAATGCCTTTTTTTCAAAGCAAACATAAACATGAAACATATTATGGCATATTGAGTTTTACCGATATTAATTACGTCATCACATAACTGCAGGAAAGGATATTATTTCATATTTTATAGAAAATAATATTTATTGCATTTTAGTTGTTCTTATAAAATGAAATTTACAATATTAAAAAAAAAAAAAAATAAAATAAAACCAAACTAACCTCATCGGAAGGCTTATCCATAAAATCAAATGTCAAAATATTAATTCCAAGAGTAAGCAATTGCAAAGTAATGCAAGCTAAATTACATCTTTGAATTTCTGGTGCAGTGTTTTGGTCCATTTTGCTAAATTCTTCTTTTGTAAACATCCTGTAGCAATAACCATTGGAATCTCGTCCAGCACGACCAGTTCTTTGCCAGGCCTGTGCCTGAGAAATGGTTCGAACCTTAAACATGTCCAATCCTGATGATGGATTGAAAATCCTGCATTTCACTTTCCCAGAATCAATAACATATTTAATACCCGGTATGGTGATTGATGTTTCAGCTATGTTTGTACTTATAACAATTTTTCTCATACCCAATGGTGTAGGTTTAAATGGTTCACTTAACTGATTACTTGGCAAAGATGAGTAAAAAGGTAAAACTTTTAGTGGAGGAGCAATGTTTTCCAGATCCTTTGCAATTGATTTAATTTTCCATGTGACACTCTCAATTTCTTCCTGACCAGTGAGAAAAATTAAAATGTCATCACTGAAACAACATAAGAACTTCATTAGTTCTTAAATAATAAAATTATTAGTATTGGAATATTAAAAAGAGTACATAAAAAAATTTAAGATTTTCACATTCTAAATAGTAAAATTGTTTTTTAAAAATGAACTGACAATTTAATAATAAAACTAGTAAATTAAAGATCTTTTGTTTATGTACCTTAAATGTTTTTTTCAATAAAATATTTAAAAAATTTTCCAATATAATGTCTTTTTTTACAATTTTTTTTCTTTATTTTTTACTTACTTAGGTGGTGCTTTTTGGTGAATTTGAAATACTGTGACTAAGCAGCTAAATATATAATCTTCTTGGGATTTAATTGTATGATAAACATCTACTGAGAACTGTCTTCCTTCCAAATAAGCCACAGGAACATGGCCAAAATATGCACTAAAGTGATCAACATCCATTGTAGCTGACATAATAATTACCTGAAAGTATAGTTTACAAAATAAGAAAATTGAAAAAATTTTATAGGAATTACAAAAAAATTTTAGAAATTAATACTTCTGTAAAAATTAACCTTCAACTTTGATAAATTCTTTTCCTTTCTCATTTTTTTAGCTTTTTTAATAATACCAAATAAAATATCAGTGTGCACTGTTCTTTCATGAGCCTCATCTAAAACAATAACACTATATGATGAGAGTAACTCATCTGAAATGGCCTCCTGCAAAAGCATTCCATCTGTTAGAAATTTCAGCTTAGTATGTGAAGAAGTTACATCTTCAAATCTTATGCTGTAGCCAACAACATCACCCAAGGCCGTGTTCACTTCCTGCGCCACTCTTGTAGATAAAGATGTTGCTGCAACCCTACGAGGTTGAGTTATTCCAATAATTTTATTGTTATTCAGTCTTTCTTCATATATAAATTGAGGAATTTGAGTCGTCTTTCCGCAGCCCGTTTCCCCTATTATTATCAAAGTATCGTGCTTTTCAATCAAGTTTATTATCCTAAAAATAACAAATTTCGATTCGTTGACAATCTCTAAAAAATTGAATTAATTTAACTATAAATCAATATCACAAATAATTTGTATCTTACGAATTATTTTAAAGATTACAAAGAAGAAAATTATTGTTGCTTTTAAAGAAATAGAGCGCAAATACAACTAAGTTTAAACGTGGATGGAGAGGTTGCTCAATTTTGCAGTAACAGAACTTACTTCTGTCTAGCGTTAAAGACGGGAAGAGCTTGCCTTTGCTCTCCCAGATTTACTGCTTTAAAAGAACTTAATTTTAAGGGTAGTTTTTGAGAATCTGAATCGATTTTAGCTACTTTCGGCAGGCTTGATCCGTTAAAGGTTATGTGCCTCGGCCTGCTATTTGAAACAGCTTTCTTCGTGGAGCCATTGCAAAAATATTTTGATTCCATCTTATAATGTTGACAGCGTGAAAATTACATCCTGGCGTTCAAAGTAATCGAATACTACAAGCTTAAACGCTTTACAAATCACAAAACTTCTGACAGCTGGGCTAGTGACACAGCATTAGCATGCCATGTGTCACGTGACCTAGACGAAGAAACCTCCGTCATCACAGTTTGTTAATCAAGAGTAAAAATAAGATATGGAGCATTTCGGAGGCTCCGAAAGAATGCTAAAATAGATGGTAATTCAAAAATTTAAACAAAATAAAAAATCTTAAAACTATTTTTCCACTTAGAAAACTTCAAATTTCTCTTTTTTTTGAATTTTTTTTCATAAAAAAACCAAATAAAACAGAGTAAAATTTTTTATTCCGTCAAAAAAGAAAGGCCATTTCTACTAACAGGGTTTTCGAAGAATAAAATGAATCCAAACCCTGCGTATATAAAGATTTAGATTGCAATAATTTAATATCACTATTAATTTATTGTAATTATCAACACCTTCGGAATGAGGAAAAACTTTTAAAAATCGTGTAACAGCAGTTCGCGAACTAAAAGGTAAAATAATATTAAGCAATATTAAAAATTCCTGATTTTAATATACTCGACTTTATTCGTGCGATAAAAAATTAATTTTATTCTGCTCAACAGAACCCAAGGTTTTTGATAATTAAAAAGCTTAAGCAATCTTATCTTGAGAAAAATTCAGCCAATTATAAAATTCTGCTCAAGAAGTTAACCGATGTGTGAGAAAACTAGTAATGTTTTGAAAAAAAAATTGAACAAAGTGCAAAATACAATATTTCTTTTTCTAAATGCATATAATTTTACTTGTTGCCGTAAACTACATAACAATTACGTTAAATATTTTGTCATTTTCCTATAATTGTAGTTTCATTAAAATTCTTTTCCATCCACATATGCATCATAAGATTACAGGGTTTAATGGTCACATTATGGATTTGAAAGAAAAATTTTAATTCCGAGTAAGGACTTTGAATTTATTAATTTAAAATTTAAAAAAAAAAGCAATGACAATGTAATTTTAAATGCAAAAACAGTGAAAAAAAATGTTCAGTTTCGGAAAATTAAATTTCAAAAAAATGGAAATTAAAAAAAATTAATTGGAAATTAATAACAATTAAATTATAAAAAGAAAAATATTTAAAATTTATAAAATATAATTTGAAATATATTTTTGACTCTTATAATAATTTTGTGGATTGTTTTTCTGATTTTTTAAAACCCAATTACGATATTGTACTCATAACAAGGTTATTGTATTTCAGACAGTTCGTTTATCCGATAATAAAACAGGTTAAGTTAAAATTTTATATTGACCGCTTAATGCCCATTTTTCGTTTTTTTTTTTCTTAAATTAACATCAATTAAAATACACAATTTACAAATTCCAATCATAATTAAGAACAATATCATTTATTGAGCAATTTTCTCATTGAGATGTTCACAAATGACTTGTGAATATGAAAAATGAATAAAAAAAATTGGGCACGAAAAAAAATTAAGTACTTGAAAAATCAATTTGGTAGCTTCCTGTGTGCATAAGAACCCATCATAACCGATAATCGGACGCTTTTTTTTTTTTTTTAAATTTTGACAAGGATAAAACAATTTTCAAATTTTAAATTATTATTTGGAAATACAGTTTTTTTCATATAACTAAACAAATGCAATGATTCATGTTCTTCAAAGCTCTGCTGAGAGCATCAGAAATCTTTTTAACGACTTATAATTTCTGTCAGCCTAAAAATTGCATAAAAATCAAGTTAATATTTTAATGGAGATATTGAATTTAAGAGCAAAATTATTTACATAAAAAAACTGATTTCCAGTATTTTCATTCCCAATATAATTGCCGGTAAATAAATGAGGAAAATAAGTTTAGCAAACAATATTTTTCAAGTTTCCGCTTCGTTACAAGTTCGATATATGCTCACATTATTTTTAATTCATTTTTTTATATAGTAATTTTTTCAGTTTTTAATACAACTATTTAATTCGAATATAAAGCTAGACGTAAGTCCTTTTAATCATGATCTTACTGAAGAATTTCATTAACTATTAAAAATCAGTACCAGACTGATTTATTAATAAATTAAAACTAATCTTTCAATCAGTCTCGGAAAATTAAAAAAATAGTTTAAAAATTATAGGACATGGCAAAAAGGAATAGATTTTTGGAATGATTTCTACATATTTTCGATTTATCCTAAAGGCGAAGTGAAATCCAAAAAATCAAATTTAGGGTTCATTTTTTTAAAATTTAAACTTTAACATTTTGCTTTGATTCAACTGGGTTTTGCAACGAATTCTGTTTGAGATATGTGGCAAACATCTGTCTGGCTTCATCAAGAACCTTGGTAACGTTATGTTTTCGAACCATCTTGTCAAAATGCATTGCCATTTCATTATAATCCATTCCGTTTTGCATAATGTGATCGCGATGTTGTCGAAGTAAAGTCAAGCATAGAAACATTAAAAAAGGATTCCCGTCGCCGAATTCTTCCGGATTCGGTAAAACGGGCAACGGCTGACTTCTTGCAGGTGATCGGAGAATTTGACCAACAGCATTTCCGGATCTTAAAGAATTCAATATGCTTACAGCTTTAATATTATTAGCACTGCGAGTGAGGAAGTTAGTCACATCTGTCGCTTCTTCGACGATGCTCGAATTTGAAAATCCATTTCCTACGTAAACGTCTTCCGGCTTTGAATTGCTTTCTAACTCTGCTGCGGAACTACTGTCAGTCTCTTTCACGGCACTTAGTGCTTCATCAAAATCCAATTCGGTTTGTTCATCCGGTGTAGAAGGAAATTTCAAAGGATTTTCCCAAATGAACACGTCATCATTTCCGTTTTTTTTTGACTTCTCCTCGCTGTGATCATTAAAATCGTCAGTTTGCTGAACATTTGAACCGAAGACTTGACGATCAAAATTATCCAATTCCAGTTTAAGTTCTTTAGTCATAGATGTAGTCACTGGAGTATAATCATTCGAGTCGTCGGGTGAGCTTTCATCATTTTCAAACGTATGCGGACTAATGGAATTGCAAGAATATGATGGACTTGAATTCTGTATTTCTGAAATACTTTCCATGTCCGATTGAATCACGTCTGAACCTATTTCGTCAACAGGAGATTTAATAACTGTTATGACAAGGCCCTGGTTAGGGGGCGCAATGTCACCTTCCGAAATACTTCTAAACTGATTATTTTGATTGTTACTATGTCGATCACCTAAAATGCGAGGCCTAGTTAAATTTGCAAAATTTAAAAATTCGTTTAGATTTTTAACGATTCGTCCTTTGTGCACTCTATTTACTTTATATTTATCATTTTCATCATTTCCAACTTCTGACAACGATGATATAGTACTTTCTCCTGCTAGCCGCTTCGCTAAATTTCTCTTATTGCCCATCTCCACTAAATTACCCGTGCTTGAGGATAAACCTCCATTTCTATAGGATAATCTTATACTATTAACGCGCTTTTTCATAACGCTAATCACATCCGATTCAGAATGAATGTTCATAGGCGATATCGAGCGAGAAGTGCTCATAGGAACGGCATTTATCATTTGCACACAATTATCGTCTAAACTGGAAAATGGTTTAACTGTTCTTTGTTTTCGAAGACGATTATGGCGAGCCAAAATAGTTTCGTCAAGACTTTGATTCTGTCTGTGAGTACCGGGTCGGACACGCCTCGAGGATGAAAATGAATTCAAAGACATCGACGAGCTTTGCCTCCGTAAAGCACAAACTTTTGTGTACGGATTCTCCCTTGGAGCTTTCAATAATGGGCTAATTGAAGTTGGCGTGAGATTTGACAAATGCGGGCTGTATTTCACCTCAAAAAGTAGAAGCTCATCCTTTGGAGGAGATGGAGGAAGTGAACTCCATAATACTTCCAACATATGCAAGGCATCATCAAAGGCAAATTCTCTTTTCATTTCAAGTAAAAGCCACCGATAACAAAAGAGAAGATCTTCAGCTTGGTGATGTTTCAGATATGCGAGGAACTCTGGATCATAATACGTCAATCCTTCAGTAAGATGTTGGAATTTTAAAGTCATTGTAATTCCGTCTAGCATAAAATTAGGTTTCAGTCGAGTCATGAGAGCACAAAAACAAATATATGCATGAGCTTCATCACCCATTGTTACCAAGAGAGGAGACGCTAAATCACTCATTCCCTGACAATAACTAACCGATGGATGATTTAACGCATAACTAAAATAAAAAATTTACTTTCAGTATATGAAATACATTTGCTACAAAAGAAAACAATTAATTATAAAATGCAATAAAAATAGCTAATGAAAATGTTATTTCTACTTACGTTGTTAGAATATTAAAAAGAGAGGCAATATTTTGATTATCATCGCTTCCAGCATAGAACTTATGATGTCTGTCCGTTCTAAGTACATCTTTTCTGACCATACTGGTGACATAAGTAAGTTCATCAACAACTTGACCCTTTTGAATCATTTCTCTCCAAATATTCCGTAATATTTCATATTCATAAGATTTCTTTTTCATGTAATCCATTCGTTCTCTTCCAGACATTCCTTCTGGATAAACATTCAAAATATGCTTCCACACAACTTTCCTAGATAATAATTTATCCAGTCAAAATTTGTATGAAAACATCAGTTAAATTCGATAAAAAAAAGATCTGTAGTATAATAATTCACAGAATTTTAATATTCAAAAAGGGAAATGAACATATTAATGTTTGAAATTGAATTTCTTAAAGCAAAATTGATGTAAAAAAAGATGAAAGATTAAAAGTTACCTTAAACTAGGCTCAACCCCTCCGTAATATATTGCTGTCCGCAATTCTTTCATTTGACATATCTGTCCTATTGGATCTAGATATTTCCTAAATTCAGAATCTGTGAGCGGCGGCCTCGAGGACTGAGGGGAATTATTTGAAGAAATCTGGTCTTCTCCCAAATTGAAAGCTTTTTGAAAAATATTAAAGGTTCGTTCCATTCGATTCATTATAAGGCCTGGAAGACGATTCTGGATTTTCGTTTCCGTCACTTGATTTTTTGGAATTTCTATTGTTCCAAACACATCTTTCTGTGTAAGACTCGCTGTAACCTCCTTTGCCTGCCATTCTCCTGCTTCGTCAGCTACAGTTTTCGTTTCCACATGTAATACTAGGCAAGGATCAGAAGCACTAGAAAAATTGATAATTTCCAAGCAATATGAGAAACATATTTGTATATAAATATTCCTATAATACTAATAGTATAATAAGATTTAAGTACATAAATTTTTAAATATATTAAATTAGTTCTTAACATATTAAATTAAAAAATAATAACATTTTTAATTTTTGCCTTAAAAAGGCTCAACATATAAACATATTTTTATTCATTTTATAAGAAAAAGAATTATTTGTTTTTTACTGTGATCATAAATTCAATGTGATTTTTTTACATTTCACATTATTCTGTTATGATATTCAACTTGATATGTTAACATTTTTTGTGCCCCAAACTTATTCTTTTGTCATCTTTTTAGCTGTAAAACTCACTGAAGCCCAAAACACTTTGATATAAATCCCTAAATCATTAAAATATGAATCAAGTTACTTCACAAACAAGATGTATTAAAATCATTATTTTCATTCCAAATATTTTTACCTTAGGAAGGCTGCATCTAAATCCCAATCTGAAAGAAGAGGCAAAAGAGCTTCTTGAGAATAATCATCCACAGCCTTATAGCTTATAGTAAATTCTCTGTAAACATTAATAAATTTTTATTAAGTCAATTAGTATCTTTTGATTTCTAATTTAAGCATAAAACTTTCATCTATTATTTGTTATTCCATGTAGAAATGATAAGAGAATTTATTTATTTAAAATAAAAATCATTATTAAAACTCATCTACATAAATATTTAAATTTAAAATTTTCATTACCCCTTGATATCAAAAGCTTTGGCTATTATACTCTGCAACACTTCAAATGATGTTATATGAGGATCTATACTGAACTTTCTATATTCAGGAGGTAGAGTTTTTTCACATTTCTGAAATTAAAAGTTCAAGCACTCTAAAAGGATGAAAAAGAAAAATTAAGTTTTAATAAATATTATTTTATATGAAAAAAAGTGTTAATTAAAATCATAATTTTTATGGTAGAATATCAAGTTTAAAATGAAATAAAATCATCAGTGAAAATAATGCTATAATTTCATATTTTTTAATTTTAAATATTATGAACTATGAAAATCAAATAATTTTTTTCTAAAATGGATTACAAATAAAAGAAAATGTAAAGAATGATTTAGGAAAACAGAATTTTATTAAACATTTGGCTTGTTTCTAATCTCAATTTAATATTGTAAAACTGATTTTTTTCAATCTAAAAAAAACTTTATTTTTAGCAAAAATTTAATTACATAATAGAATTTAAATGAAATAATAATTGTTCAGTTATAAGTGTTATATTAATTTCAATTTATCCAAATAATTATAACATTTAACATATAATTTAAAAAGTATTTTGTACTGGCTTAACTTAATCTGATTTAAAAAGAAATTTAATTTTTGGTATAAATATCACACAAAAACTTGGAATTGTCAAAAATATATAAATGATAGTTAAGTATATAATAATTTCATTGATATAGAAAGAATTAAACGCTAAAATTTTCTTAAGGTAAAGCTTAAAATCAAGTATCATATAATTTAAATATTAATTTATGAAAGGAATCAAAATCTCTGTTGCATAAATGCAAAGATTAGAAACACAATATTGAAAGAAAATAATTTTAAAAAATAAATTATTTTTATATAAAAATATATTTAAAATATTTAATTATATGATGATATTTAATAGAATGTAAGCTGATTATATAGAATTGAAAATAAAAAGTGGACCATTTAATAAAAAAAATAATTAGTACCTTCACTTTTACACGTACTGCTTCACGAATATAACTATATACACCTGTCTTGGGCATCTTGCTTTATTAAAATTTGAAGATTTTTATCATCCAATTTAAAATATTAATTTCTCTTTCTTCTGTGACAATGGATTCTAGCATTGCTATCACAGTAAATATTAAAAAATTCATTTTTAACTTCTTCTACTTTTCACTTTTAACAATATAAATACATATTTTAGACAAGAGGGTCTTCAACATTCCTCAGTCCATGGCCGCGGATTGCACTGCGCAGGTCAGAACGCCTTTAATGCAATGTTTTGAACCGCCATAAATTTTTTATTCAGAAGTTTTTCATCTTGCTCTGTTTATTTCCGGTTTGGCGACAAAACTCCCTCTGCATATTTCTTTAAAGTACAACGTTGCTTCTTCATCGAGATTGTCAGATTTTCAATAATTGAGACGCAAAATTGGGCCGGCAAAGATTATTTAATCAATTGTTTCAGGTATACAATTAAATAAATCACCTCTTAGCTTTGTTTGAGGTAATTAATTATATTTATTTATTTGCATCAATAGGGTTTTAGTTTATATATTGTCTTAAAGATATAGAGATATGATGCAATAGTTTGATTGAATTTTTTTATTGATTTTTGTGATTAAATTAGTTTCATATTTATTCTTAAAAATATATTTTCCTTCAAGATACTTTGTTACATCCCTTCATTTAGGTCAGTAGATGGAGTTCAAATTTAAAACTATTTTCTTAATGCTTTCCGCAATCAATTGTGTTATTTCTTATAAGAAGTTAATAATTTGCAGAAAACTTTAAAGCTTACTGTAATTAAATAGCCTCTAGCTTCTACTTCTTGAAGTGTTGGTTGAATGTGTAGTTAAAGTTCAGTTTAATCTCAATTTCTTATTTATGGTTTAAGTTGAAAATAAAATTGAATGTACTTATTAAATTATAGGAATAAATATTGAATTATTTCTTCATTATGAAATCAGAACGAATTTTTTTAATTCATTGTAAAATTTCATATCATTAGGCTTTATTAATGCAATTATTAAAGAACATAGTTTGATAATTATTTTGTAGGACAATTTTTAAGTAATAGATTTCTTTTATAGATATTATTAATTTTTTTTCAAATTAATTTTGATCATTCAGGTATTATAATGATTTTAATATATACAATTTACTAATTCTTTATTCATTGTTGCAGATGAAATATTTAAAATTTATTTTAACCTTATGTTAAAACTAAATCTAAATTATTTTTCTCTGCATTTTAAAACTCAATTTTCTTTTCAGTTTAAGTCTAATCTGTTGAATTGAAAATGTGGGCAGCAACTAGATTTTGTCTTGCTGGAATTAATCCAATTACTAAAACAGCAGTACCTTTATTAAAAACAACTATAAATATTAATGCAATTGAATTGACAAATTCTTTACAATTAACAAGACATCAAACTTTGCGAAAATTTACAAGCAGTAATTCTGGAAGGATTTCTCATGCTCTAAGAAGAAGTAAGAGTGCAAATCCTGAAGCAGCTTTCACAATTGGTAGAGGTGTTGTTACAGGAGCAGGTGCAGCAGGACTAGGTGCTCTTTGTTATTATGGATTAAGTCAGTCTAAAGAAGGAATAGTAACATCTTCTGCGTAAGCTTTTTTTAATTATTCATGATTATTAAAATCAGTTTAAAATTTCTTTTCTTTCATCAATGTAATCATAGTTTAAATTTTACTGAATGCTTGGCTTAGTGTTGCAGCTGGAAAATATCTTTAATGGATTTGAAAATCCAGTAAAAAAAACTAAAAAGCAGAAAATTCTAAATTGTAAATCTACAAGGGCATCATGAAATGAAACAAATGAAAAAACTCAGTCTATATAAAGACAACCTTCATTTATTCCTCAATGCAAAAAGCTTAAGAATATTATCAAAAACCCTTGACTTCCTCAATTCATGTAATTATTTTATTTTATTCTTCCATTTAAATTATTTTCCTCATCTAGTTTCATCCGTCATTTCCTGTTTTTTTATCTTCCAATCTTCAGTTAAGTCTTTGTAAACACTGCCAAAATTTGTAAAAGTTAACAAAACTTTAAAATGTTAAAATTATTTAGATGTAAAGCAAAAAGTTTATACATTAAATTTAAAATTAATTTTTTTTTTTACAATATAAATGAAACTTTGAAGGTTAGAATAAATAATTCTAATTAAGTTCACTTTATTTATAGCATTTTCCATTTTAATTCATTTCTTTGGTTAATTAAATTTTATTGCAGTTATTGGCCCCAGTATGTTAAAGATAGAGTTAAAACAACATATATGTATGTTGGAGGAAGTATTGCTATATCTTTTGCTGCTGCTTGTGCTGCATTACGCTCCCCAGCCATTATGAGAATAGTTGCCAGTGGTGCACTTGTTCCAAATTTGTTACTTTGTGGAGCTCTCATTGGAAGTGGCATAGTGGTTCATAACATACCTTACCAACCTGGGTTTGGAGCTAAACAGCTTAGTTGGATGGCATTCTCAGCTTTGGTTGGTGGGATGATGGCTCCATTATCCTTTTATGGAGGTCCTGTTATTTTAAGAGCAGCATGGTACACTGCTGGAATTGTTGGTGGATTATCATGTGTAGCTGTATGTGCTCCAAATGATCAGTTTCTAAAACTGGGAGGTCTTTTGGCAATTGGATCTGGTTTCATATTTGCATCAGGAATAGGTAATTATTTGTCCATACATATATAAGACTTCATTATTTTATGAAAATCATTTTTTATATCTATTATAAATATTTTCAGGTGCAATGTTTTTACCACCAACAACAACATTTGGAGCTAGTATGCATTCTATATTTATATATGGAGGTTTAGTTCTATTTTCTGCACTTCTAATGTATAATACACAGAGAATAGCTAGAGCAGCAGAATCCATACCTCCTGATTATCATGGAAATTATAAATATGATCCTGTGTCAATGTAAGTAGTTTTTAGATTCATTATGAATTTTTTTTTGACATCAAGTAGCGCAATGCTGTAAACTATTTTTTCTGGTATTGTTTTCAAAATTTGAAGCAAAAACTATCTACTGTTATGATTGTTCTTTTTTCTTGTATTTCTATTTTCAGGTCTTTGAATATTTTCATGGATATTATTAATATCTTTTCCCGCATTGTATTTATGATTGGAGGTTCAAACAGAAAACATTAAATTTCTTAACTTTTAATTGCAATATTTTCCCATCTAACTTATTGTTAATAAAGAAAAAAAGTGTAAAAACTTTTTAATTTGAAGTTCATTTCAAATTCTTATTAAAAAATTTTGATTTTAAGATGAGGAATTTTAGGTAAATTCAGTGTTGATTTCATTTAAATTTATTTTTTCTAAGTAAAATGAGTAAAAGTAATACTCAGTTTTATTTCTTTTGCCTTTCATAAATTTTGCAACTCTAAGTTAATTTTATTTTAGAAAATGAAATTGAAACTCATAATAAAAATTGATGATAATTAATTTTTCAACTCCTGCGTTCTGCAATTTACTCAATTAAATTATGTGTAATTAATTGTCATTTGATTTGAAAATTTAAGAATGTATTTATAAATAACATTAATAAAATAGTCTTGAAACTATTCAAATTTCAGTTTTATATTATTATTCAATGACAAATGAAATTATTCAATAATTAATTTAAGTATTTGTATAAAAATTAGAAATAGGCTTATATTTATAAATTGTGCATATAAAAATTATAATCTTATAATCCATTTAAGTGTCAAAGCCATACATTAAAGGTAACAAAATATCATTCAAATATTTTATTATGTTATAAATGAACCTAGAATTCAATCCTATTTTTTATCAGTAAATATTTTCATGATTAATTTAACTAAAACCTGATTAGATATTCATTGCTTATTCCTAAAACTATTATTTTTTTCTTCATATCAAATTTCATGTATCTGTAAATGTAACATCTAAATGTTAGGTAATTATATATGTAATTGATCTTCACTCTGTGAAGTTAATTTGTTATTCCACAATTTAGAATTAGTGCTCTTATTTAAATTTTAATTTTTTTGCATTTTGTATCATTCAATTTTTTCTTTGAACAGTATCCAGAAGAATTAGATTTAAAATATTTGCTAATAATTAAATTGACATCCAGCCTTGTCTTACAAAATTAAACCAAAAAAAAAATTTGCATAATTTTAATTTTAATTTAGATATAAATGTTAAATCATTTTTAAGGTAAGATAAAAATAGATTAAATAAATGTAATTTACTCTAAAGTATGTTTTATTTATGTAATTATAATTATAATTTTTGTTCCACATTTTTAAATAAACTGATATCACTTTCACTTAAAAGTCATAAGTACGAAGCTTTTTCAAAAAATTATACTGCAAATCATAAGTTAATATTCTAAAATATTTAAAAATTGAAAATAAAATCGTAAGTCACGTACATTAAAAGACATTGAAAGTATTACAGTATTAGACTAAGCAAAATGTATGAGATGTATTAGAGAGTTTATGAAAATTGGAAAATACTTTTCTCAAACTATCAAAGATTTTCCAAAAACAATATTTACTGGAACAAAACTTCAATTCACCAATGCAAACACAACTGTTCTTGTAAAAGATTTGAAGTACAAAATCACTTCATAAAAAGCCATAAAACCATTTTTAAAGTAATAAAACAAAGTTTATTACTGTATAATTATTAGTTAATCAAAGAATCATTAAGCCATATCAATATAATTTACATATTTTTCTACATAAATATTTCTTGTAAATTGGGGCACAATTAAAATCAATTGTGAATCTTTATTTATATCATCATCATAATAGCAGAGAATAAATCCAGTTAGAAACCAGTTGATTCCAACTAAACACCAAATCCACAGATCTAAGACATCTTGAAATAAGAACAAGCTTGTTAGACTGCATAAAAATTGAGCAATTCCCTGAATAGTCAAGTGCCTAATGTTTTTCACTTTAACACGAAAAGAAAAAATTTGAAAGGCTAAATTTAGGAACCCAGTTATAAAGCAGGGAAAGATATGATCAAAATCTACATTGGTTTCTGATGCATTGTAAATGCTAACTGGAAATAAAAAAATTAAACTTATTAAGTTATTATAAAAAATTTGTGTAAAATCTGTTGTCTGCAAGTTTACCCTTCTCATACACAGGGATTGGGCTACATTAATTACAACATGAATTAGTAAATACAAGTAAAATTGTCTGTTTGTCTTAGAATTGAAAAAAATTATTACAACAGACAGGCATAAAATAAAGCATGCCAAAAATCCCAGTCTTCTGATATTTTTTTTCATCTTCCTTGTTATAACAGTCAATATGGCTGGGGTTAAATTTGTACAGGCTATAAACACTGGAATTGGCTGAAATTCAAAAGCATAAATTAAATTTTCTGCTAAAAAATATTCAAGTCTAAATAAAGATATTAATGGAAAGAACATCAGAAGCAGTAAAAAATTATAAGAATTTTACAAACTTATTTTAGCAGGAAAGATTTACTTACTATTGATGATAATGCAGTAGATCCTGTAGCAAGTACAATGGCATAACTAATAGAGACAGGAAGAATGTGACATAAACTAGATACATTCAAAATTTTCACCTCATTTCTAATTTTCTGACATATTAAAAGGCTAAAAAACACAGCAATGCTGAAGAGCACTTGCCACCCTTGATATGAAACTGGAGAGGAAAGCCATTTGTTTAGCAATTCGAACTAAAAATAAAAGAATACAATAAAAAAATAATATGAAATGTAAAATATTTTAATGTTTTTTCCTACACGCTAATATGTAACTGAAACAAATGTTTCAAACTATAACCTAACTTTGATAACTAAAATTTTAACTCGTTCTCTACCTTATTTAAAATGATTAACGAGACAAATAATACTATAAATAATAGTTCATCCAAACATTTTATTTTAATTGCTTGACACGAAGGAAAAAGCATTTCAGAATTATGTTATGCATTTGAATTGCGTGGGATGCAAATTTGAAATTCGCCTATTTTCGTATCGTGACAACTTGGTTAAAAATTCGACAATCACCACGTTCATCGTGACTGCCCCTTTCACAGTCAAGCAGCTTTCTTTGCCAAAATAGAAAGCAGTGCAACAACTTTAAAATGCCGTGAAAAAAGATTTTCCGACGTCCTTAAGCAACCAGAAACAAATTTGAATCAGCTTCAGGTAAAACAAAAGATTTGTGTACGGTAACATTTCTATTTGCCTGAAACATCCGAATGAAAGGAAATGAACCATTATCGCGCTCGGGATTTGGTGAAAAACACTTTCTTCGACCAAACCGCCTCGGAGAATTAGAAGGATGTCCCCAGCGTCCCTTCATCCCTGCAACCCCCATACGACCGGGAATTCAAGAGACTGCACAGAAAGCCAAAGGTCTCAAACATTATGCAGAAGGCCATCGGCAGCGACCGAAAGTAAGGTTACCGCAAACGCGGAGCGAACAACCTCGTTTTCGGATGAAAAGAAGCGGAACCGAGGACGACAGCAGGAAACCGGCGACCGCAGATTCTTTCGCGCAAAGATTTACGGCCCTTTAAGGTGGCGAGTGCACCCGTGCCCCAAGTGTTCAGGGCGTTCCGGCGGGTTTTAGGAAACCTAAGGGAAAAGTCTTACAGCGGTGGCAAAGAGAGTGTCGGAAGAAAATTTATGCTTTTTAAAAATGGCAAAAAAGTTTTTTATTGGTAGTTCTATTTTATGTACAATCAAAGGCTATGCCATTTTTATTATTCAATAATTACACTTCATATTATCATTTCACCATTTTTCATCATCATAGACAATATTTCTCAACAGAAACTAAATTAATCTAAGTATTCAAAATAGTGGTATTACTTTTTACAAAAAAATTTACATTTCTAAGCCTAAATGTTAATAGTAATGAAAAAAAATATTAAAAAAAGTTGTGTATATATATATATATACATATATGTTTAATATATGTATATATCGGATACCAAAAAAAATTGGGAAATTTATTTAAGATATTGCACCATTACCAAACTTTTTTTTTTTTAGAAAACTAATTTTAAATAGAAATAAAAATTAGCTTTAGAAAATGAAAAAATTTCTTTACCGGTACTCATCCTTCAAATAGGAACATAAATAAAAATTATTCCTTAAAAAAATTATAAATTTATTAAAAATAAAAATTAAATCGAGAAAAGAAAATTTCTAAACTAAATTTTTTAGAACGCCCACATAGCACACAAATGGGAAAGATATCCTTAAATTTCGATATCATTCGAATGTAATTCGTTTTACTTGAGTGACAAATATCGTGCTGCACATCCATTGCTTTTTTAAGAAAAGTTTTGATTGTCCTATTTATGATCCTTTTGAATTGTCCTATTTATGATGTGTACGATATGTGAACGGGCTTCGTTCGCTGGGGCAAAAAATTTTTCCAATTTTCAATGGAACACAAAATATATCTGAACAAGGGCGAATATTTGTCGAAGACGAAAATTTTATAATCCTGATTGTCTTTCAGATATCTTTCGGACCGAATTCAGCTATGTCGGACATTAAACTATTATAATATAACTTATTTATATATTTTTTTTTTACTGTCTCGTGCGATTGTTATATAAAACCCTTCTGAACTGCTGAATTCTTTCGCTTTTCCGAAGTTTTTCCAATTTCACCTCGGATAACAACTAACGCATTTGGCCCTGGAAAATTTACGCGTTATCAACGTGGATGAATCAAGCTGCGTTCCCTTGTTCGACAGCTTTTTACCGAGTGCTGACTGGACTTCGGCCGCGTTGGACTTCTTTGCCAGCAACATTTAGCAACTTGGGTTATCTTTTTCGTCGCTCTCCGAGTTGTCGGTCTGCTAACCAATTTTCGTTTCTTTCGACAGACAACAAGTGGAAGGTCGGTCAAAAATTTCTTACCCGAAGCTCATCCGATCTGAGGGCTTCAACAGTTTCGAATTCGAGTTCTCTTTCCGACGGCGGACAAAGTAAAAAAATAATATTTTTTTTTTTTTTTAATATTTTGATCGAACATTAAAGAAAAACTGCCAAATTACAATGATTTTTCTTTTGAAAACATTTCTCAAAAACAATTTCATGCTGTTATTCATGTGGTTATAAAAATATGCGACTAACACATAGTTGAATTTACTCCTTTCCAGAATTATCTACATCTTAACTAAGACAAATAAAATTGCATGAGTAGTGACTTTATATAGGAACTGTGACCAATGCCGCTAAAACTAAGTGAGTAAACTACATTAGCGAGCCAGGAAACGTTCTTTTTAAGGGTTGTTACATTTCAGCTCTCAATTTAAAAAAAAATATAATTATTGAACTTAATTATTTTGTTTTTTAATAAAGTTACCTAAATTATTAACATTCACCACTTATAAATCTAAATTTTAAATTATTTAAACCAAGGGAAAAGTGATCGGTTTAATGCACTGGTTTATTGTTATTTATTAAGAATACTGTCAAGTTTATCTGTCTTATACATATAAATGATGCTTAAACGTGTAAAAAACATAAATAAAAATTCACTTGCCCATGTAATTAAAATAATTTTTTTCTTTTTGCGTAACTCTTGAGATTAGTTATTTCCCAGTATTATGGCACTGCTTTACTAAATGAGTATAGTATATATTTAATATATATATATATATATATAGTACATTCTATATAATATTCTAACTATTCTATATATATATGTTTTAAGTATATATTTTATATATATATATATAGAATTGTATAGTGTATTTTTCTTTTTTTACATCCTTAAAACAAAGTCGCGCAAACTATAATTACTCATATCCCTCATAATTTTTTTTCATTACAACCCAAATCTATTGAAAGAATGATTTTTAAGTTTATATTTGTGAGACAAGAAAAAATGAGAGCTTTTTTTAAAAAAAATGAGATCAAAAAACTTTTGTTAAAGCCAAGGATTTTTGACTTGGAAAATACTGCTTTATAACATACTAATTTATACAATTATTGAAAGGCGCTGCTTATTTATACTGTATAATAAAAAAATTCTAATTATTATTCTTGAATAACAAGTACTGTCTGTTGTATTTAGTTGTGAAAAAATTTTTTTTATATATTCTGTAAAAAAAATTTATACATTAACCGAAATATTCATAAAAACTACTTGTTACTCGTTAAATAAATTTCAACATTTTATTTATTTAATATTTTATACATTTTTATCATTACTAAAATATTTTTTCATCATATAAAGTTGTATTAAACTATCGGGACGGGCTACTTTATACAGTTTTTTTTTTGTTTATTTATTTTTTTACTATATTTTTGACATTACTACTTGCATTTTATCTAACCCCGGAAAAATCCAACAAAGCACATATCATTACTTTTTTTACAGTTTTTTTTACTGTTGTTAAAATAATATTATTATTATCTTCTGTGCTTCTAATAGCTTATATTTATTGATTTGTTTACTTTATTTTTATTTGACTTTTACAGTTTTTATTAAGTTGTTACATTCACAAAAGGCTTGGCTGAAATTGAAATCTCACATTTATATAAATATCTCACGGGTATTTTTTATTTTCCTAACATTGACATGATTAATAAACCACAGATTTTTTCTAAACACAATTTCACAATTTTTTCACTACTTTTTTTCTGGTCGCACAGTTAAAACAATCTAAAGGTATATTTTTATATATTTATTTATTTTTATGCAATATAAATGTGAAAGATTTTTTTTCTCTTGAGTTTTTGCTCTTTTCGAACGATTTTATTCGATGATTTCTGTCATTAATCAAATATGTATACATACATATTGGTTTATGCATATAGGCTAAAGCACCGCTTTTATTCATCTACTCTCCATAAAAAAAATCAAAGTTTATGCTTCCTCTGAGGAAAATGATAAAAAATGATTAAGTCTATCAATAATGCTATTAAAAAACAATGCTATTAATTTGGAAATGACCAAGTCAATCATTATCAAAGATTATATTAAAAATTGTAATGAAATTTTATTGTTAAAAAATGTATGAAATGCCCTCATTTTCCTTTAGTATTTTACCTTAACTTCTGTTCTGAGGCAATACATAAATAATAATTATTCATTCTTGAAGCAGCAGCATTGAGACAACTTGTCTGTAATTCAGTTCCTTTAATTATTATTAAAATATTATATTAAATATATATCCTTTGTGCTCCATGCTGAAGCTGCAAGCAAATAATATAAAAAAATATAAACCGATCGGTAAAAATACGGAAGTAAAAGGAAGAAACTACTATATTATTTTTTTTCTTTTTGTAATTTCATTTTGAGTATTTTCACATTTTAATGGAAGTTCTAATACACATTTTTCTAAGATACATCATTATATTTTTTATTAAGGAAGCTTTTCTTTTTTTTTTCTTACTTTTTTTGTATTTAGTTTACGACAATAATAACAATTTCTAAGTTCAGATGCAGATATTGCTCACAACAATATTTCACAAAAATACTTTGCAATTGTTGCATTAATTAGTAAAGATTTCACTTTTAGTTCAATTTATTAAATTATTTTCTTATGCAACATCTTCCATCGATTGTCTTGGCTTTAATTTTTATCTAATCGGTCGCTCAAAATGAAGGCCTTTGTAAATATTTAAGTATACACATTCAAAAATTGTAAATGTACATTTTGTTTTTCGAGATAAACTTTAAAAGTTTGTACTTTGGGTATTCATTAAATTGCACTTACACAGCTATTTATTATATATTATTTCACATTAAAGTCAATATAATGAATTTCTTCGAAATCTGTGCAACTGATATATGAAAAAAAACAAAAATTTTTTGCATATTGCGGGAAAAAATATCCTGGAGCCGCATATAACAAGTATGTGAAATATTGTTGTCATGCCAAACCGATATGGAATTTTGAGAGATATAAAAAGAAAAAACAATTCTGCCTAGGGGTTGGGCAAAGTAAATTATCATGAAAAACCGTGAATTACT
Source organism: Ricinus marginatus (assembly GCA_028565995.1). Classification (NCBI taxonomy): domain Eukaryota; kingdom Metazoa; phylum Arthropoda; class Insecta; order Psocodea; family Ricinidae; genus Ricinus; species Ricinus marginatus. The sequence continues at coordinate 1,965,164 of JAOWBB010000008.1, read as the reverse complement.
TTGCACAACTTCACGGTTTGTAAAAAGAAAAAGATTAATGTAAAAGTATTAACTTCATAATGCTCAAACATGAAACAATTAGGCAATAAAAAAAAAATCTAACTAAAAATATTTACGAAAATTTACATTTTTGTTTCCAATACAACGTATATACAATCTAAAAGTAAAATGAAAAACAAGAAGTAACTAAAAAACTTACAATGTGATGTATATCAAAGTAAATTCAAAATATAATATTGTAAAGAGTTAAATCATTTTGTTGGAAACAGAAAAAAAATAATAATATATGATAAAAACAGAGAGAACCACCAACAACAATACAAACTTTTGAAAAAATAATAATTTTTTAAATGTTTAACAAACCTGAGATGCGGCTTGATAGTTTTTTTTCATTAATATGCTCTAAAAACGTTCAATCACATAATAAATAGAAAACAAGCGTACCCGTTTTAATCTTTCGAAGAACGAAAATTTAAAATAATATTTTTAAAATTAAAGAGTTATTATATAAAAATATTGCCTGACAATGAGATGGTTAATGGTGTGTGTAAATTATGCGTTCATTACAATGATTTAGTACGGTAATTTTAATGCAAAAGAAAATAAAAAGCAATAAGTTTATAATTTTTTGGAAGTATCTGTAATATATTCAGAGCATTGATCATTCTAATCTCGAAAAAATTATTCAAGCATCTCACGTTCTCTCTCTGTACATGGATATAAATTATCAACAATGCAAATGAAAATTACTGTTTAAAATTTGACAAATAATACAATCGAAAATTTGTTTTTAATGTTATAAAGTGTTAGTTTTTATATTTCTGTACCTGAGACTATAACTGTCAACCTGAGATGGAAGAAAATTAAAAAAATCCCAAAACAAAAATTTATAAAATAGATAAAAAATATGTTTTACAATAGACATATTTAACAAGTACTATTTATTTACTTACTATTACCATTTTTTAATTATTTACTTTTCCGATGGTAGAGGAAGTGATTAACATTAATTTTTTTTATTACTATTATGCACGCAAAAAAATATACTAAGAAAATATTATGCATTATATACAAAAAGAATTAGTCTAATTATCTGGATTAAAATGTTTTTATTGCTATTCAGCCTCATTACGCCTATTAGGAAAGCCTGACTTTAAACACTTCCTCTAATTGCAACATCTCAAAAATCATATTTTTTGTACTAATTTTTATAATAATTTTCAAGCCAACAATAATTAACAATTGTTGCATCACCGAAATTGTTACGATTTCCAGAATGAATGTAAATTTAGTATACACCTGTGAAAAGCATTCACAAAAACCATGTTTACAGTTTAAGCTTGGAGCCAAAGAAAATTATTGCTGAATAAAACAATTGGGTTCGAAACTGGAATTTTTCGAAGTTTTTCCGACCCATTCCAAGCATCATTTACTGCTTATCTGCATCCGAATTTGAACATGCAAATTTCCTTTGACTCCATGTAAAGATGTTTCATTCAGAAAGTGCTGTCGCTCACAGACAGCATCCCTCATTAAAATAAAAGGCTTTTGCGGTGTGTTTTGTACAATTTTTTAACTGTAATATTACATAAATAAAATATACTGGCAATAATATTATTCTTCTTGCATTAAAATCAGATACAAAGTTAGCCCCTTATTTATAAATGACATTATAACATATTCATTAATATATTTTTTTTTAGCTTTGTTTGCAAATAATTCCTAATTTAAGGAATGTCGTTAAGTGACGCATTTTTTAAAAAATTTATCATACCATTCGAATATATTTATAAAATATAAACTGGCTTTTCAAATTATCAGTTCTGCCAAGAAAATATTCAAAACTTTTATAGTCCACAGGAGAAAAACAATGTCCTATTCCATTTTTTTTTTATATACTGTATATAATGAAAACTTTTTGATAAATCATCCTATTATCTCTTTTATTTTTATTCTCCAATATTACTATTATATCATTCATATATGTGTACGTATATATATATATATAATATATATTTATATATATACATATATACGTCAAATATATACACACATACACTCACATATATTACTAATTTACGAGCTATTATTTAATACGATAATGTTTTCAGTGATTTAAGGTTCCGGCACTGTTTAAGTACCTTAAAATTATAAATCAGTGCTTAACAATTACTAAAAAAACAAAAATAAAATTGTTATCGAAAAAACGTGAGCTGAAGCCTTAAATGAATCTGTAGGAACATATTGTTACTGTTAACTGCACCATTATTTTCTTATGGGATATATATATATTTCTTTTTATTTTTAAAAATATTAATAGATAATATATCTCAGAAAGCGCTTTGTCTATTGTGTGGAACTAGAGATTGTTCGACTGAACTTCTTTCTGGTATTTCGAACAAATAATGTTTTACATTCAAGTTTAACCCTCGCATAAAAAAATTATTTATTATAACCAGTTATTTGTAATACATAAATAAAAATAATTATTATTTCGTTGTTAACAAAATATGAATCTGTTTTTTGAAAATACTGCAATTTAAATCGTTATTATATGTTAAAGAACGAGGGAAACGCTGAATGTTAATGATTCATAGAATGACTATTAATAATAACGAATAATTTAACAAAACAAAAAAATACCTATAGTATATAAAAATTCTGCTATATATGATGAGGTAGCTAAAAATCAATCATTGTGAGGTAGGCTCCGAATGTTTTTCTGATGGTTTTTAATCTCAAAAGAAAAATTTCACAAGACTGGAGGTAGTTGGATGGAATTTTATAGCCCTTCGTCCCCGTATTTTACATTTGTACTATCTTCAGGAGACATTGTTTCAGGTTCATTGCTAGTGCATGTTTGGGGCTATTCTGTTTTAACGGGTTCACGTTCGTCCTCACTATAATCACCTTCACCTTCCGAAGACTCTCCGTCTTCTGCATTTTCACGCCTGTCGTGATTCACTTTAATGTTATTCAAGCTAGCCATATCACTAAGAGCTGCTATGTTCGCATGATGCGCGGCAGCTGCCGCAGCAGCAGCCGCAGCTTCAGTACTTATAGTCAACATACCTCCAGAATTTTCAGCAATTAATTGTAAGTAAGTATCTAACAAAGCACTGCCTGTGGACGTTGGTGGTACGGTTGCTGCGGTAGGAGGGTTATCCCTTTCTCTTGCATTACTTTTTACTAAATTCTGAGCTATAGAATCTATTGTTTTTTGAGAAGCGTGTACTGGCTTAGGAGTAGCTACCTTTGTTATGACGGCACCACCTAAATGATGCCCTTGACTAACGATATTAGGTGGGGACATATTAAACCTAGAATTGGGCACTGTGAGGTCTTCCGGGTCGTCTCCTCCGCACAGGCTTCCGCCTTCAGAAAACCTGTCCCCTAGAGGACCGTTGTGTCCCGGTCTTACTTCTAGTCTAACGTCGGATCTCCTCGGACCTGTCGGCGAGGCTCTTGCTCGAAGCTCCGCCGCCGATACTCTGACGCCCGCCTTTGCCAACAGTCGGCTTGCAAGCTCCGGATCGAAGGGCGCGGGCATGGGCACTACGGGTAGATCCTTGGTGCTGATCCCACGATGCTGTCGCGACATATGAGAGTGCAAGGAGTTTCTCGACTTGGCCACTGTTCCGCAGAGAACGCATCGGTACCCGGGGCACACGGTATGCTTGTCTTCCAAGTGAGTCCTCAGCGTGTGCGCCGAGCGATATATCTTTCCGCACTTAGGACAAGGCCGAGGATCGGTCGCTCTCACTCTGAGCATGTCCAGACCACGTCTTGCCACTGTAAAACGTTCAACATCAACTTCTTTCTTAAGCATGATTTCGGGCTTTAATGCGTTAGTATATACTCACCTTTGCCTATCGCTTATTCCCTCTTTGTTAGGTTTAATCAATTTACAAGGGAGGTTAAATCGCTGAAAAACGGATTTCGAATCGTTCTTCTACATCCGATTTCCAGCTTTTGGTTAAAGGATTCCAACTCATTCATAATTTTCCATTCATATTTTGTTCAAATAAATATGTATTATTTATATTTTTAAAACGACACTAAATATTTCATCAAATGACTACATTAATTGCTAAGCGAGTATTGTTTTCACGATTATTTTGAAGTTAATAAATTAATTGATTTATCTACAACACAACATGGTTTTATATGTTTTTATTTTTTGAAGAAACCCTTATCTGTAAATATTAAACCTATTTTACGTAATAAATAAATACACAGAACTGCAATGCAATACTACAACAAACATCTAAAAAGCTTAAAAGCCGCAAATCAGCTTATTTGTCGCTTTCACAATTTTTTTTAAAATATAATTAAAGACTTTAAAAAATGAATTACTGAAATGTATTCAAAAGGCTTTGTATAAATTATTCTTTTTACGTATTTTGCTTTAATTTTAAATGAGATCATTTATTTTAAATGCTGTCTGAAGGGCATTAGATTTTTATAATACAATGATTATTAATTCGGCGTTAAGTCCAAGGTTTTAGGGAAAACATTAAAATTTTCTTGTAGGCCACAAACATAACTAAAAAAACAAATTCTACTACATCTTTACATTAAATATAGCTGACTGAATAGCGATTTATTTTTATTTAATCAAGATTTTAGTAAGAAAATACTTTTTTAAAGATCTGCGTAAGTTTTTTTTTCACTTCAGTATGATCATTTCTTCCGTAATAAAAAAAAAGGAAAAAAAAAGTTGGTTAATATTACAATTCCTTCAAATGCTTAAGTATGAGAACATAATTTCTTCTATCTCAAAAAGGTTTGCTATTAATAGCGGCTTATACTTTAAATTCGTAAGTGAAAAGCTCTTTTTTCTGCTTCGCAAAGCTTTCTTTGCGGTGAAACAAGAAATATTGCAAAAACGAAGAGAAGTCCTATGGTAATAAGATCTAGATGCAACTAATATTACAGATTCATCATGAATCTTGATCTTTGCCTAATGCGATGGGTCTGCAATAAGTGCTGCAGCAAATACTGCCTGGATTTGCACTGCTTCTGGCAGATGTAGCACGTTTCCCATTGATCTGTAGGACCGTGCATATTTCTCATGTGCTGCCTCAGATTCCCGTTATTGCTAAATGTTTTTCCGCATTCGGGACAAACGGGTTTCAATATATCCAGCGACATTCTCCTGGAATCGAGCATTTCTCGCATATTTTGGGTACAATTTTCTAATGAATCGACAGCGGTTAAAGAGAGCGAATCTGTGAGATTAGGGGTAGGAAGCCTGGCTAAAAAATTTAAGTTATCCGTTGGGGAGTTTCCGAAAAAGGCGGTCGAGTAGAGGAAAGGAGTGCAATCGGATCGTCCATCGTCGGCCACGTTTACATGAGATTCACCAGAAGTCATATTCGTCCGAGCCTTGCTTCCACACCCTGGAATGTCACCAATAAACTCATTCTTTGAAACCCTCAAATTTTATAAAAATTTTCTTTTACATGCAACGTGATATATCGATCGGTATCTGCTTAAGCGTTTTACTTAGATTAACTTTTTAGCACGGAAAGCGAAGAAGTTCGGGAAATATATCACTTAATTTTACTCTTCGTTAAACGTCCCTTAAAAATATGCTAAAAAGCTCTCTACACAATGCGGTATTTGCTGCGGCGATTCACTGAGAGTTTGCTTGATGCGAGGGGTCCCAGGGTGGAAAGCCGAGGGGCGCCGGCGACTTGCGCTGGCGAATCCCGTGACTAGCGAGGAGATGGACCTGCAGATACTGTCGGGTTTTGAACTGTTTGCTGCAGACGTGGCACGTCTCCATCTGCTGCGGCGAAGCGTGGACGTTGGCGAGATGTTGCTTTAGGTTACTATTGTTGCTATACGCCTTTCCGCACTCCGGACAAACGGGCTTGTTCTCCGCCGTCCGCTGATGATCCCATGCACGATTCCAATTCCCGGATGGCGGCGAGTCCATGGCGAACCGCGTCGGACCCGGCCCCGGCCCTGGAACCCCATCAGCCATCAGTCACGATGCCCTAATACTGTAATACAGACTTTCCCAAGCATCCGCGGATGCTTCATTTAGTCTCATTATTTATCCTAATAAAATAGTAGGATAAATAATATTTTTAAAAACTTTGATTGTAATAATATATCATGTATCTATTCGTGTGAGCTTTAATGCGATATATGTAGAGGAAAAAAATAAACGGAAACGTTAAAGAGAGAGAAAAAAAATAAATGAAACGAAAATAATATTGGAAAAAAGGATATAAACCTTTTCGGAGGAACAAAACTAAATTAGTATCAAAAGAGTGTTTCAACTGTGTAATCAAGTTAAAACTAGTCGCTTTTAACATTAGAAAAGCGAATGGTAATAAAAATAAGTAGGCAAAAGCTCGGCAACATAAATAAATTCTTATTTGATCAATATATAACGGCGAAGGGATGATTTCGAATGTGATGGGTGATGAGGTCACACAACCCCTAAAGGGAGACAAAGGACAAGCAAAGTAATGTGCTTGTACTTGAGCGAGGAGGGTTGAAATCACTTGCTATTGATTTTTGTTTAACTCAATCAGACAAAATCATCATGGCGGATAGGCTTTTCCTCGCTTTCAGCTAGATATCAATCATAATCAGGAAATGGAAGGCAAAATGCTCAATACACTTAATGGCAATGCAACTTTTTCATTTTTTTCCCCATTCTCAATGTCTCAAGAAGTTTCAGAGAGTGGAAAAAGCCCATTTGCCGTCGGCGTCAGGACCTGCAGCAAAAATTAAAAAAGCCGCTCACATGCTTCTCGATGAAATTATCCACCGTTAAAAATAGGGCCTCACTCACCGGGGGAACGAACATACACATAAATATGCATTTATCATAGATTTGAGAGTGTTCGTAAATACTTCAGAAATAACGTCGGTTCCCGACGCTCAGTGCTACGAAACGAACATTTTTGTGTATCCTTGCCCAAGATGAATATTTTGATTTTTTTATTAGGCAAATAAAATCTGATGCTTCCGAATGTATCGTTCCTAAAATATGTAACGTCAACTTTTTTTTTTTTCCACACTAACCTAAAATCATAGATTTTATTATGTACGTATAAAAAATGATCACGGTATTTTGATATTTGTCATAAGATTCCTCTGGGGAGATTTCTTCTCTAAAGAAGGAGATGCTGTGTCAGGTAAATGTTCTTCCGCATATTTTATCCCGGATACAAATCCTTCAGATAATATTCTCAATAAAAGTATTGGAAAGATGGCATACAAATATTGAAATATAATGTTAAATAATACAAAATATTCAAAAAAAGATAGATGAGAATGCCTGAAGGCGAGGAAAAATTTAACAAATATTAGTTTGAGTTCGGGTGTCTGTGAAAGGAAAATAAAAGCATACATTTCGTAAGTGTAACATACTGACGTGATCAGTTAGTAGGATGTGTAAAACGTTTCTTTATGTACTAAATAACGGATAGAAACTGTTCAATATTTGATCAAGGAATGCGCATCACACCAGCAAGGTTTTTAAGGTTTCATTCTAAACGCCAATTCAGCGCATAAGTAAATTTTTTTTTTGTTAAATTAAATTTTTGATTTCTGGAACTTTAAACTCCAAATTCTACTTTTGCCTTTTTTTTTTTTATATAATATCTTGAATTATATCTACCTTATTCTAAAACTTATAATTAGAGAAAAGAATCGTCGCTAACTTTCGTGGCAGGAGGGAAGTATTGTTAAGAAGCTTAAAACCCTAAATTTTTTCCATTCCACATTGGCAAAAATGGTTCACTTTCGATGAAAAGAAACCGGAAAATTCCGTTTGAAGATTTTAATCCATTCGAATGCCGCGTAATCGTAAAATCGTGCATTTTCCACACTTTCCGTCGGAAAAGCCAGAGCGGCTCTTACTTCTATTTACACTGGGACCTTCTTTATCTTTTTAATGGATATTTACGCACTTCGGAATAACCAAGTGTTTCTTTGGTGAAATTTGCCCGGGATCCATCGAGCCGGGGATCGATGAGAAATAACTTTGACATGTAAGGGAGAAAACATTGGTTTAATTATCCGCAATCCGGCCACATGTAACACGGCAAAATTAATGGAAGGTATGATGGAGGTGAAAACAAATAAAAAATAAAAAATAAAAAAATAAAAAACAAAATAGGATAAAATAAAAAGTGAACACGAGAAATGATTGGGCTGGATTTGATGTTTTTAAGCATTGTTTTTTACTAAAACACTCGTCAAAAAGCTCGTCGAATTATTCACTTTAAAAGTCAGGCCAAAATCATTGACTCGAGGAAACTTTTTGACTGGTTTCTTATTATATTATTTTATATCCGTTCACCGAAAGACTCACGGAAAGCGATCAATTCCGTGCAATGCACGAATTGCACGATTTGTTTCATTTTTCTTGCTATATAAAGAAAAAAATATGAAATAAAAATTCCGAAGGTTGTAGTGCTTTTCAATCATTTTAAATGATATCGCGTTTACAATGAAAGAATAAGGAAAAAATATTAATGCCCGTCATCAAATGACGTTCGACATTTGTAACATATCACTATATAATTTTCGCCGCATATAAGGAGCTTTTACCTAATGTGTGCGATTTCTAAAATTGTCAATCCATTAACGAAAAATAGGGCGAAAACATCAAATATACTGATATGTTATGGCAGTTTTTCATGATATTTTAAATTACAAAAGAAAAAGTCATTTTTGTGCGAAAATTTTCAAAACGGGCAGAGGAAAATATGCATTTTGAAAGTAATGTTTTCAATGTAGGAAAAATTTTTTCCCTCATCCCGTTTATTGTCCGCTTATTTCGCCTTCATTTCATATACAATCTTTTCGGTTGTATTATAGCAAATAAGAAGTACGAAGGCATCAATGTGGATTTCGTACTTGATTTGCACTGTACACGTATTCATATGCGTTATAAACAGGCGGTCAAATATGCGTTCCAGCTTCGGAAATCGGAGTTGTTTGTTACCTATAAGCCTTTTGTTAAATCAGAGTATATTGAATTAACTTATATGATATTTAAAGATTTTATTTGGAACGTAAAGCTATTTGCAACGATAACTGTAATGAAAACCATCGAAGGGCAGATACTGCAAAATACGGAAGAAACCACCGAGGCATTATCTTTATTTTCTCCATCGGATGTTCATTCTAAGCGGTTAGAAAAATAATGTTAAATAACATGTTAAAATAATACAATTTAAAAAAAAAATCGAATTCAAATATACGGCCCGTTTATGGGTAACTCATAACATGAGGCATTATAATCGTAATGTCCTTATAATCGATAAGACTAAAATCGAGCCCTTATTATGGAAGGCTTGAATCGAGAAATTCTTTTTCAGTAAGCAAGAAACTCTTTGATATCGCATTTCCCATCCTCCTGCTATATACACGGAAAATGAGTTTCCACTGCAAATTTCCTTTCGCTTTTGTTAAGCTTTTGCAGAAAAGAATGTTTCAAAAAGAAACTTAACGAGCCTTTTCTTTAAGGTCGGTGTCGACACCCATTTTTACGGCTCAGAAAATCACGTTGTAACCCAAAATGAAAACTACCTAAATATCACTGGACCGATGTCTAACGTTACAACTACGGGCATACTATTCTATTTCTTATATTTAAAACCGAGATCGAATGCATAAGGTATTACCCACGCCGCAGGAAAATAAAGTCTTTTTCTGAAATTTATCATTTCAAAAAAGCAAACGCATATATTTATCGATATGAATCTGCATCTCTGTCTGAAAACGGATTTAATAAAAGGCTTTTGGTTATGATATTATATTAATTAGTGATTGATACAGAAAAATGATACTTACGCTCACCGAAATTCGGATCCTGAGTGGCGGCGTTCATTCCCGAGGGACCGGGCAGCAATCCAGGGAGTCCTGAAAAAGAAGCCCAAAGGATATCTTCACGCCGCTTCTCCCGAAAGAGTTTTCGCATTTCAGAACCGGAATTGTCCTACCTTGAAGACCGAGAAGGGCGGCGGGAAAAGAAGGCGCCCTTGAAGGGTCCAAATGGTTGGATCCGCCGAGATTTGGATGCTCTTCGTTGGGACTAAAGTCGGAAGGCTCAGATTTCAGATGCGTAAGCTCCGCCATTGGCCCCCTGTCCGAAAGATTTGTGTCGCTCGAATTGCTCTCTTCTCCTGTCGAATGTGCCTGCAGCGAAGAATCCGAATTGCCCTTCTGAACGGAAAATTCAAAAAGAAAAAAAAAATTGCTCTTAAAACACGCAGAATGGCAAGAATCAAAATTAATGATTAACAAACGCGTAAATTGCGGAAAAATAGAGAGAAGGTTGAGCCTTTTAAAAATGTTAAACGGAGCGTCGAAAGACTAATCCTGGCAGCAAATTTTTCTCCGGGTTGACTCGACCTGAGGGCAAAAGTCTTCAAAATCATATTTTTCTATTAGCCGGTTTATTCTTATATTATTTTTCAGCAAAAGTAGGATTATACAATTAAAATTAATTCGAGTTTGAAAAGGAGGATTATGTCTGTAACACAAAAAAACCCAAGAACATTTTTTTTTTCTCAGCCGAATTAAAATTTCGTTGAAATAATAAGAAAATTCTGTTACTGAAATCCAAGCTGCACAGTTTGCTATGATTCAATTACAAGAGTCACGATATTCGCCTGAAAGGGCAACTTACCTGCACAAAGCCTTTGTCAAAAATTTTCGAAGATAAATCACAAATGAACGATTTTATATAAACTGCAAAATATTGTATGTCAAAAAGGAATTGATCGTGAGATGTAATTTGCGCCTCAAGCAAACGTAATCGGATTTTTATTCAAAAATCCGGGAAGGATGCACATAACAATTGATGTTTTATGAACCTGAATTCAAATAATTTTCATAAAATATCGCATCTCAAAGTCATTTGCTTAAATTTTGAAAAGTTACAACCTATAACCGGACTATTTTATTATGCAATTCAAATTTTGGAAAAACTTTTTGGAGAAATATTCTCGGTCTTAGACAATCTATCCAGGATTTTGCCTACATTCCGTAATGGGTTTTAATAAATATAAACTTGTAAATATTGTTAATGTTTCACTAACTAACCGCCTTTCTAAACTTTCTAAAACCAATTATATGAAAATTTTATATTTTAATAAACTTCTGCCTGAACGTTCACGTCCTGTCACAAAATTCCTCTCTTTGTGTGCAAGACACACATTTTATTTTCTTGTTGCCACGATGCTCCGATTTAACGAATACGATAATAAGAATTTAATTTAATATTCTATTCATAGGTTGATGTAAAATTTACACATTGTAACTAATAACATCTGCATGTGCAGAAAAATATCAGAAATAAAAATAAAATGGCATCCTTTGCGTGCATTACACACACCTACCCAATTAGAATCATAAATCAACGGAACATTTATAAAGCGAATCGATTCTTTTTTTAAGCATTTCACAAATAAACCGTTGCCGTCATTTTGTGAAAACGGTGCATCTATTTCGAACCATCGAATGCATTATTTTTTGGTGAACTCAACGGTTCGAGCAGATAGGACGATGCGCAAACCGGCAAGATGCAGAACGATCTTCTCACAGCCCGAGAAGCGCTTAGGTTACCCGAGCAAAACTAACCAGAATGTCATTTGGATTATTCGTGTACGACATGTGAATACCTTCGGGCACTGCAATCGGTAGCGAAATCATTATGCAGACCGATACGCAAATATGAGTCATTTTCATTTTACTAAACTACAAGTAGCGTACACGGCTCATTTAGCTTCCATAACCAATTATCATGCGGCCAGTCATTTTGTTAAATTGAAAATTAAATGAGGGACTTTTTAATAGTAATTTAAGGCGATTTGCAATCGACGGTGGGGCACCCGTGAAGGAGACCTCCTGGAGCCCCCAAGCGAAGACGAGGTTCGACTCACATGATGCGGCGTTCCCGAATGCAGCGTCGGGCCCCCTTCCAGGGCCTGCCCCAACAGCGACTCCCGCATGACTTCCAGGCCGCCGTTGAGCGGGGTCGAGGGGGCCGGGGACGGAGAGTACCGCGACCTCTTCGGAGGAGGCGACGCCCCTTCGCTTAGGCGGGCTTCGCGGTCGTTCGCCTGCGACCACGGAAGAGAATTAGAAGTCTGGAAAAAGAAAAAAAAAATCAAAACAAGCGCAACTTAGACGCAGCGTCGGAAACAACGCGAAGCACTCGCCTTCGGTGCAACGACAAAAAGGAGCGCCAACAGGAGAGACGGAAAGTAAAACATTTCGCACGGAGAACGCATGATATCGGATTAGCATTTAATTTTCCGATCGGTTATGGTACATTAGCCACAAACGCAATTGTTTTTATATTTAACATTAATAAAGTGAAAAGTATTCGAAAAAGTCCTCAATCTTCAGGTGTCAAAAGAATAAAAATATACGCTCCATCATTTAAGAAAAAAAATTTTTTTTTTTTTTTTCTCAAAATATATATTTAAACTAGCTCCACACTGACAGAATCTTTACAAAACTTGCAATCGATTCTACGGTAAAATTGGCTCTTTTTATTTAGATCTCAAGAGCAAGAATGGAATTCTACCTGTGAGCCTGAAAGTGAATTTCAAAAAATTTTTATACGAACCGAATTCATGCTTAATAATTGTGCATTTTAAAAAATTTCCCTTAAGGGACGGTTCATGCTAATCCATTTTTTTTTTTTTTTTTTTTCTCGTTACATGTGAAGTATAAAATTTTAGAGGTTCACCGAAGGATACGTCCTAATCATAACGTGTAGAAACATATAAATTACGCCCACTAATTATTTGATACAAGAGGCGGCTTTGATGTTAGGTACGAATTTTGGGGAAGGGACCCGCAAACGGAACCCGTTTCTCAGCAGCTGAAAGCAACAGCAGTAATTTGGGCAAATTATCAGGGAAATCAAGGCGCACTCCCCTTTAGCATCGCAATCCATTATAATTCCAATTTCGGAATGACAATTTCCGAGTTCACGTTGCTCAAACTAATTTCTGCTCATCGAAAATCTGTTGGACGCCTCCTTTGCCTTCTTTTTCTTCTGCAGCCCGGAAGATTTGCCTTTACCGAAAAAATTTGTTCTCGCCCCAGATCGAAGTGACAAAAAGTTAAAAGCGAAAGGAGGCACCGTAATAACGGATGTTAAATATAAATTTTTTTAATGATCGCGTATAGATATTAATAATCCAGGATTCGCATTGTTCCTTCCATCAAGATGTGGGCTTCGGTGGCATAAAAAAGCAGCAAAGAAATAAAAATTCAGTTTTTTCCGTTTCTTGAGTTCGGGCGAGCGTTGAAAAGTCCCGGATTATGTTAACATTAAATTTATTCTGTGTTACTGTATCGATATTAAATTACAGTTATTTTCAAGTTTTCAAAAAGATAAAGCGTTATAAAAAATCGGACGTAAAATAACGTGGTAAAGCAACGTCTGTAAAAATTAGCGAAATGGAATATGGATTAATAATTTGTGATTTATAATTTTATGATGTTATAATTTTTATTTTTAACTTATATATTCGGCCCGTGATTATGACGTGCTGAGGTTCAATTTCTGCAACAAGGTATTGTGGGCTTTTCAGATGTGATAAAAGCTAATTTGATGGCACGCTGTCCTTGCTCCCAGGAGCCTTTCAATCAAGGTTTGGCCGAGCAAACGGCGCCCGTGAGGTTGCCGTCACCGTGTGCGGACAAAGACAAAGGAAAAGACTCCTGAATATCCTGTTTTTCGCGAAAATCAGCAACATTTGATGTCGGGGGCCCAATATCGCTTTTCCGAGCCCGGATAGTGAATTTTAATCAAATACCAAATACTTTTCTCGCAAGTTAAATATAAAGCCTGATTATTCGGTTTATTTAAGAACTCGATCCCGGTCAAAAGTGATTTCTTTGCTGTTGCAAATTATATGTAACGATCGGGTTAAATATGGTAAAGCGTGGAAAATAATTTTTTTTCCCCCGCAACACCGATTCACTTTAAGAAATTAATTCTTAATTCGCTTAGCTGGTGCGCTTGAAATCCTGTTAAAGAAATATGACCGAAAAAGGTACCATTCATTCGCTATGTTATCTTTCCAGCATTACATCGGAAAGCAATAAAGCAAGGTGGAAAAAAATATTAATATAATGCGCCATTCTGCGCACAATTCCCGACTGTTAATTATTGTTGTCATTAGACATATTAACAGAATATATCACTCAAGTTAAGTGCTTATGTGAGGGAGGCCACCTCGGTTGCCATGGCAGCCGCAGAGAAATTCATCTCCATGGAAATATTTCTTCTGCTTCACATTTCATTTATATTCCTCACGGCTAGCAAAAATTCCGAGACCATTTCTCAGTCATCGTCGCGGTCCCCGGCACCGTGTCGTGGCACCAGAGCCACATCGAGCCGCGGTTGCGGCCGTTTCCCTCGGCGCCCTCCCCCCGTGAAAGCGCAAAAAAAAAAAAAAAGATAATTTCGTTTATCCGCGCTTTGCAACAGATATTCCCGCTGCAACGGGGAGAGACAACGGCCCACGAAAAAAGAATTGTTATTTGCACCTAGAAGGTTTTGCGCATGGAAGGGTTTGCGCAATTGCGTTAATTAATTATCCCGGGGAACGTCGATAAATAATTTTTCTTAATCCGTTAATATTTCCGATATTAGTTGTTTTTACGAGAGAGAAAAGCTCTTTTCCCTCATTTTTACTGAGTTTTCGCAAAGTGATTTTATTTTCTCACTTTACTAAAGAGGAAAACGATCGGAAATGCATTTCTCCCCGCAAAGTACAGCAAGGGAAATATGTCGGAATGTCGCACATCCCGATTTTTTTCTCCAATGTTATATTCGGCCTTAAATTAATGTGCGTTTCTTTCGATTTCCTTTCCTGCTCCGGGCAGAAATGGGAGAGGCCGCCACTTCGGGCGGAACAATTCGTGTGCAACGCTCAACATCGGGATTTCGCTCCGGGGAAAATGTCTGCAGTTCGTGCGTCCGCTTCTTTACGAATTTTCCCCGAGATGTTTTTCCCCACGGTGGCGGGCAACTGCTCGAAGACCGAAAAACGAACCGCCCGAACGTTTGACACGTGGCCATTCAGCGAATTTATCTAGATGTAAGAAACGAGAGAACAGTGACATATTGCAGCTAAGACAAAATGCAATTACATCACGCAAGACCGAAATTACGGCACGAAAAATGTGCACGGACATTTTTCCAAATAGTTCGACAGATTAAGGAATCTTCGACAAAAGGATCGCGGGGAGGGCGACACAGTGCTCGTTTCGCATTAACGCAATACCGGCCAAGCGGGTCGAGGAGTGCGCGGGGCCGCGCTCGGGTGCCTCGGGTAGGAAAAGCAAAAATAGCCAACAAATACTTACAGGAATATTTTTTTGATTTTCTTTGGTGTTAACGTCGGCAAGGCCGCGTACTTGCAGTGTTTGCGCAGTCTTCAAAAAGTCCGAGAGTTGCTCCTGGCCAACGTGAACCTCTCCGTGGTACATGAACCGCAGGAGAGCTTCCATGTCCTTCTGCGCGACATCCCGAAGAATGACGATCGGGTGCTGGCAAGGATTCGCTTTCAGCAGTCTCCTGAAGTAGGGGCTGCATGCCGACAGGACGACCTTGTGAGCGGTGAAGGATCGCCCATCGCACGCGAGGGTCACGTCGACGAAGTCCTCCTCCTCTCGCAGGTGCCGGAAAGAGGAGAGTATGCTCGTGTGGAAGTCGTTCCACCGGAGACTGTACTGCTGCTCGCTCGGGGAATCACCGTTGCTGGCAGTCTGGGGGACGCCGGACCCTCTCGTCTCGGGCCCGGGCCCCTCCTCCCCCGCTCGCCCCCTGAGATCCACAATCTTGCCGTCGCCGAGTCCCGGGCCCGCGCCGCCCTCACTCGCCTCGGTACCCAGCGGAGCCGTCCTGGTTATGGCGCGACTCCTCCGTCCGTCGATCTATCCTCCGTCGACTTCCCTCAGCGCCGACCGAGTATCCACATTCCAGTCACGCACCGCGAAATACCTCGTTCTGTCTCTTACTCGGCAGTGTCTTTGCGATACCTTAAATTTTACTCGGGAGCGATTCACCTGCAAAAGAAATCTCGTGAATGGCGCCGGAGGAGCACAAGAAGCATAATCGCGAACCCGCAGGCGCCTCGCTCGCGCCCGGCTCTTCCGCCGCAGCCTCCCTCGCGAAAAAAAGGTTCCTCGCCCGAGTCCCTTTCGAAGGAGCGATTTCCATTCCGGGGCCCACGTAGATTTTTGTACGTGCGAAATGAAGCAAGAGGGAGAAATGGCATCGATCGATAAAAGGAAAGGATGGATAATGGAGTGACCATTCCACTCCCTTTGCCCTCCCGGACGTCCTCGCCCCGCGCTCCTCCTCCGGGGCGTTCGTCACGACCGTTCGCCCGCAATCGTCGGCGGCCTCCCGTCCCCGAGGCGCGCATCCCCCCCGGAGCAAGACGCTTCGACCCTCTCGCCGGGGGCGGCGTTTGACCCGACGCGCGGACCCAAAAGGGAAACGTCCCGGACGAAGAATCGTAAATCAACATAACGCGTCGCGTACAAGAAAACGCCCCGAGACTCGGAAAGCGGGAAAGGTAAATAAAGGCGAAGAAAATGTCTCGCTCCCTCCCCTCCCCCGCCGATCCGCACCCCCTCCCCGTCGCCCCACCGAACAAACAAAAAAAAAAACACAAACACAAATTGTTTCACCCTTTTTCGCGAGAAAAGCGAAGGAAACCCCGGCGAACGGCGGAGGTTCGCGCAAGAAGAGGAAGAAAAGGGAAAAAGGCGAACGGGAATCGCGTAATAAGTCAGGCGGCGGCGTTCGTTTCCGAACGGTGCCGCGGACGAAGGAAATACGCGTGAATCGCACACGCACAACGCACCAGCGGTATTAACAAGTACGTGTAATAACACAAAAATGTATACAAACTAAAAATCACACCTTTTTAAAAAATTATCAAAAAATAAAACAACTTCGTGAAAAACGTGTATTCCTCGGCTCTTGCGCAGCGCATACTGAAAGGCCTCAGATTCGCCGTCGATTGAGTAGTGGCGAGAAGAATTGTCTCTTTCTCTCTCTTTCTCCCGCTCTGCCCCTCTGTCTCTCTCTTTTCCTTCTCTCTCTCTCTTTTTCTCCCCTTCTCTCTCTCTCTCTGATCTCTCCGTTTATGCTTCCTCTCCCTCCTTTTTTTTCTCTCTCTCTCCCTCCCTCTCGCCGACCGTACGTTCATCTCTCTTTTTCTCTCTCTCTCTACATCAATGCAATGCGATATTGCAACTTCCACTGGTGACGGCACGTTAGCGCTCATTCCCCATATGCGCGTACACTCATCTCCACTTAACGGTTTTGAATTTAAAAAAAATCATTTCGATTGTTTCTTTTTCTCCTGGCCACGGCATTTCGGAGATTCCTCACTTCCGCCTCTTCGAGTCTAAATTTCTTTTCCTTCCCCCTTCTGCATTTCACCTCCCCGGAACCTGACAATTCCGCGAGTGCTGCGGCTTCGGATTTTCCGGGGAAATCGCGGATCGGTCGCCCTTCGACGGACGCCACCATTTCGAAGGGAAGAGTCGCGGACCCGGTTTTCGTTGTCCTTCGCTTTCCGAAACGTGGCACGTTCCGGGGGGCGGGATCGCCCTGCGAGACGCCGCTTCCGGCGTCCCCCGGCCGGATGCCGCGTGCGAAGGGGGGGGAACAATTTACGCGCCCGACCCGTTCGCGCTGTTCCAAATCCGCCGCCAACTTCGGCGCGGAGACGAGCGCCGCGGGCGTTGCAGATTTCCTTCGCTTTCGATCCGCGCCGTTAAATTTCGCAGTTCGGATTTCCGAGCGCGGGACAACCGCGACCCGTCGCGGCTCCCGCGGTCGCTTCCTCCCTCCCTGTCTGGGAGCGAGGCAGCCCCGGTCTACGCGATCCCGCGGCGCGATTTCCCACCCGACAAGGTGCGAAAAAGCGAAATAAAAGCCGAACGTCCGCGAAGCGTCCTCCACCCGCGGACGCTTTCCGGCGGGGCTAAATTTTTGCCGAAGGAAAAACGACGACGCTCTGGCATCCTTCTCGAGGACGCGCGTCGGCTTCCCGCGCTCCTGTCCCGCGGATTTCCTCTCGCTGGAGAAAAAAAAAATTCCCTTAAATCTATTCGGAGGATCGAGCTTTGCTTCTTATTCCCCACTGACTTACATTTAGATATTTTTACGCCAATTTCATCGCACAAGGGTTCCGTCAGGAAGTCAACCCTTATTTAAACCACTGCTCGGTTTGGGGAATAAAGAAATCTTCGCCTTTGCTTAAGGGTGGCCTTAGCCAGCTTTTGCAGCATCGACGAACGTATGGAAATCAAATTATCCCTTGATATGTGAGCTCATGAATATATATTTAACGTGAAGTCAATATCTTGTGCCTGCCAACTTAAAATGCATCTCATCGGCTGCGTACGAATCAGTCTCGGTTGAAAACTTTTTTTTTTTTTTTTTATTTCTCGTCCTATTTTTATATTTTACGTTACATCGCATTTAATCAGATATTTATATGTGCGCACATTTAAACGGGAAACGAACCGAATGGAAGGCAGTGACTAAAACGAATTGGAGCTCTCCGCTTCTTGAAAAAGGAGGAAACCTCGTTAAAAAAAAAAAAAAAAAAAAAAGGCGACTTTCAGCGCTGTACACGCAGTTAATTAATGGAGCTTTGCTCCGCGTCTTCTTTTGCACGCGTCGTGCGATTTTTTGACGTGGCTCGAACAACCGGAAATCTCCGGAGCATCCAGGGAGGAAAGCGCGCCTCCAGCGTTCGATCGACATCAACCGCAGCATTTGATGTCCGAGTCGAATGCACTGTCTGGAATAAAGTTTCAGGCACGGAAATGCTTCGACTTTCATTTAAACCATCGTCGTGCTTCTTCGACGGGGAAATTGGACTCGCATCACGTGCAAGGTCTACTTCCATGTGGCGCAAAGTCAAACAGCTCCCGGAAGCAAGTGTCTCGCACAGAAATCTATTTGTTCGTGTATTACGTAGAGAGAAGTGTTCTCGGGTAATTGTCAATTCATGCAGAAAATGAATTTAACGCTAATGATATCACAGAGTAATTAAACACCTGAAGCAACAGCGAAATGCATAAAGGGAAACGCGAAACGGGTGAAATTATGGCTGAGGCATTGTCCAACTTTCGAAACGAAATTCAGGAACCGGAATCGAAAATTTTTCTTGACGCTCTCCTCCGATATCTCGAACCTTTTAAGCCCCTTTTTAATGAATTCATTTTCCGAATCTTTCCTTGAATATTTATTCATCCATCTGGCTGGACGCAACTCTTTTCCCTTGAGAAAACAAGCTGAAAGCTGCGAGCTTCGTCTATTTAATATGGAAAGGGTGATGTCGACGGCAATAGCCGCATTTAAAATTAGACACAAAGCACCCCGTGCTTGGGGTTGCTTTTGATGTTGCCCCAGCCTTATGTTGGTTCTCTCGTAAAGCGAAATCACGAGCATCGGATTCTTGAAAGAAACGCATTAATCATGAATCATGTCCGATGTTATTCGGGGGAAAGTTTTATAAATGGCTCTTGTCACAGAAACTTGAATATTGAGCAGTCATTGTTGGCTTTGGGATATTGCAATGGAAGCGGACACTTCTTCTGAGGTGAATGAATGGAATCCCTCGAATCTTAAAGGATTTCAATCTTGGTCTGTCGCGGGCCTTTTTCTCCTTTTTCGCTCTGTCCATTTGTGAATAAACAAAAATGCACAATTTGAAAAGATTCGCACCTTCCCCCTGAAGAACCGACCGACGCTCCGTCGGTTTTATCTCATTAGAAGTGATGTGTCACTAAAAATTAAAATGTCGAATTGTTAACTGGCGGCTTTCGGAAACTGAAAGTCGCGGGAAAAAAGGCAAAAGTGGAAAATTGGCTGCATTTTCAAAATTTTTCCATTTACTCCCAAATATCGGAGCTGAATTTAACGACAATTGAAACTCGTTACACACGCACGCACACACACACACACACACACACACACACACACACACACAAGCTTTTGGAAGAGCTTCGTGAAAAATCTTTGTATGAGGAACAACATATGAACTATCATGATTAAAAACAATTTTTTTTAAAAAAATTTTCGCGTCATTCCCTTTTACACGTTCAAATTACGAATATTAGACACGCGAGATGATGTTTGTTAGCTTTCCAATATTAACACCCAGCATATTTAACCAACTCTTAACTCTGCATTTGACGACATTATCGACGATCCACTGTTACGGAGACAAGATTTGCAAGCAACGCGAATAAAAATTTCAGCAACACACTGTAACTGACAATAAAATATTGAAGTTCCAGATGCTCTCTTTTTCAGCATTAACATATTTCGAAAATTTTGCCTCAGCTTAAGAGACTCCCGGTTAGACTTCGAAAATAGCTGCGATAATAATTGGAAAAAAAAAAAAAAAGAGTTCTCTAAAGCCATTTTTATTCTTCAAATATCGCGCATTTTCCCCGTTACATGCCCAAAATGGGTGTGGCCTCGGCTTATGACTACAAACTATTTGCATCCGTCTTTGTTCTTCCCTTAACTGTCATCGATTTTACTTGCTAATACAGCGAATATTTGCTGAACTGAAAGGAAAAATCGCTCGCCGTTAGTTGATATTCATTTAATTCGCCCTGGAGCTGAAGGCATTTTTATGTAAAAGCGACGCCCCAAAGAATTTTGGAGAAGAATCCGGAAAAACTAACAGGAAAATTTCGGTTTGCTTGGGTTGTCCAGTTGCGACCGGGCATCGTCCGCGATGGTTTTATGTATCGGTTTGAATTGCTGAAGCCGGTGGGGGGGGTCCTCGGAGAATTTGGATCGATTTGACGAATTTCCATGCAGAAGACGAGAGCTCACATTCGCCCTCGTCCATTCTCCAGATCACTAATACGATTTCCGTTTAAACAGAAATTTCGAAAATTGTTCTCAACTGTAACAATATGGATTGATAAAAATGCGGCTAATTTTCAAAATGTCATCTGAAAGTTTTCTTACATGCATCGTAAGAAAAACTGATTTATATGCATGTATATATACATACGAAAAAGAGAGATCTTGATATAAAGTATTTCTTGTACGACCAAAAAAAAAACGTTTTCCTTAAACCAAAAATCTATATAAATGTGTAAGGACGTTTTTAATGTCTTGGTCATATTACGAATGTCAATGCAAAATCGATGAGAAAAATCAAAATGCAAGGTTTTCGCATTATGTGTACACGGCTGAACCTTCTCCATATTAATGGAAAAGGACTCCAAAAGGAGAGTAAGAAACAGATTAAGGATCTGTCAGATGCCAATGACAAAATGCTTTTTTGCCGTTTCGCTTGTCAAAACTGAATTCTGATTCTTCAATATTCCCTCGCTTTTGTGAAATTACATCCACCCACAAGAGGGATTTTGAGTCTTTCATGTGGGGATCGGAAAACCTTTCTTCGCGTACTGTGCAGCCCGGAGTTATGCTTTGACGTACCCACCATGCCATACTTACTGCGCAGAGTACTGTATTTAATTAAATGAACTGAAGTCCGAAGTGCAATTTGAATCCCTAATTGGAAATGGAGATGAAAGATAAATTATCTTTTAGATATTACCGTTCTGTATAATTTTTCATTGTAGGTCTGCCCCGAAGATTGTTTTCTCGGCCGAAAAGAAATGCGAACGATTTAATGTGGCAAATTTTTCTAATATTTTTGCATTACTGGCATTGGAGCCAACGGCCAATCTATGTCCAGCTCCAGATAAATCCTTATGGAAAACTCCAATTACAATTATTGGAAGCGATGGAACTGGTCTTTTGATATTTTTTTTTTTTTGTCTTCGGTGTTACTTAGACGTGCATGGGAATGAATCCCAAAGTGGAAAGTTAAATTTTTATTACAGCTCCTTTGGAAAATTATGGTCGATTTTCAGTTTTTCTATTTATTTATGTCTCTTTCAGAGAATCGAGTTTTAAAACCTTTAAAGTCCGGTCCGGTCAATCTCCAATTGAGTGCCTTCCCTTGCGAGGTGAGAGAGCACACGAGATGGATAAGCAAGGAACAAATCGGATTTCGACGTGCGAACGCATATCCTTCGCGACATTAATCGCGTCTTTGCAGAAACAATATGATTTCACATGCAGTTTGCACCCAGTTCTTTGCATGCCCATACTTTACGCGAGCGTTAGGGACTGACCACTGGAGAGGAATTCACAAAGCCGAAGTCCTCGGAATGTGTCCGAGCAAGGGACAAACAGTTTGAGTTTGAAACTGGATGCTACGAAAATATGCAAGGTACCCGAAACATTCATGTGTTCAAATCAACGAAATTTTGTATTGTTCCTCAGCGCTGCTCTCGGATTTTACCAAACAGGTACGGTACCCATTCAGTGCAGCAGTTTTATAAAAGGCCTTTCATTTCTTTTAATCTTAAGGTCCATAAATTGTCGTATCTTTCAGTCAAATAAACGTAAATCACCGTGGTTTAAATTGAAATTATTCGCGTTTCGGCCAATGCGTTAGATTTGTGAGATTCGTTTTCATTATATTGAGATAAAGCAAGTTAAAACTTACGTCGCGAATCATGCTTGTGCTTAAATTGAGTTTTTACAATGACTTATTTTACATTCACAAATGATTTTATTCGTTTTACATATTTTTCCGTGTCATTATTAATATATTTTTTATGTCGGTCATTTTACATCCTTATTTGCATGACTTTGATCAATCCGAGCCGTTCCCCTCGCGCCTCTCCCCCCCCTCTCCCCCACCATTCATTCTCGAAGGGAATATTGGTTTCCGAGATCTAATCTCGATCGAGAGTCACTTAAGCATCAAACGAGGAATCGAACTCTCCGATCGGGCACGTTCCATTTTCTACGGCGTTTTCCGGATCCGGTTGCCGGTCAAAGTAATGCTCCCTCGCCGAAACACCAAAAATGAAAAAAAGGGCAGATCCCTTTTGTCGGGGGATTCGAAGCGAAAATTTATTTTTTCGCCCCCCGCGCCCGAAGCCCCCTCATCCCCCGTTAAATCCGCGTGCGGAGCGAAGATGTCCGGTAAGGGGAGGAAATTGTAACAATTTACTTATTGGAGTCGGTTCCGAATCGATATTCACCAAGATTTCTTCCCGAAATGTGCCACGGCGAAAAGTCCGAGGATGCGCCGAAAGCATTTTGGAGGGCGGCGAGATTTCGGGGGCGAGGGAGGAAGAGCAAACGAAGCGAAAGAAGCGAAATGATTAAATGCTGCACACGGCTCTTACCTTTCATACGGAACGAAATAGTCAAGAACAAAATTTAAAGTACAAAAACATCCATTTTATCCCTAGTTCAAACATCCCCTAAATGGTCCGAAGCAACCCCTGTTTTCGAGTTACGCAGCCTGCAAAGAAACGAAACTAACAAACTAAAACACATCGGGCTCTCACAAACAACTCGCACCCTTCCAAGTCCCCTCTCTCCCCTCCCACCGCCCACCCCCGTCCGCGCGCCCCTTGCCCGCTTCTCGCCGCCGCCTCCGCGCTCCTCCGGGGTTCCCCGCCTCCGCTTCCCATCGGCAATCGTCAGTACGCCAGTACGGCGCTGTACCCAACCTTTGCTATCGATTTTGTACTTGAACTTTTATTATTGCCTTTGCTTGTGCTTTGCCTCGTGCGGGATCCCAAAGGAATCGGAGATAATGGACTCTCACTACTTTCCAAACGGTGCGGGAGAGAGAGGAAGGAAAATGCGCCGCGAGAGAGCGAGAGAGAGAGAGAGGGAACGGGACTCCCGGCAAGAGAGAGAGAGAGAGGAGGCGACGGAGCGAGAGAGAGAAAGAGAGAGAGGGAGACAATAAAAGTTCGGGGAATATTTTCACCGAACCGCGAATTTACTCTTTTTAAAACTTGAAGTGTTTCTCTCTCTCGCTCGCACTCATTTAACTATCTCTCCAGCTTTATTTTATCGGTCATGATGTGTATTGGAATTTTCGGCGAGGGGCAGAGGAGATGGGGTGAGGGAGGGAGTTCGGAACCGGTGTATGGGCAGAACGAAGGGCATTTCCTTGTCCCCTCCTCCCCCCTTCTCTCCTTCACCGCTTCCCCCTTCTTTTTAATGAAAAACTTTTCGCTTTCGCCTCATAATTTTCACGAAAAAAATTGATGCGATTAATCACGGAAATTAAACGTATGATGGTTTAATAATGATTTATGCGATCTCACAAAAGGCACCGCACACGCTTTATGGAAAGGGTCGAGAAATGCACGGCGACGAAGGTTCCTCCTTCGGCCGAGTGCTCCTCGCAAGCGGGCACGTCGGGAGGAACGCCGTGCAGCCAGGCCGTCGAGATTCGCCGTCGGATGCGAAACGCAGCAAAGGATACGGTCGAAGCGTAAACGTGAGCCGCCACGAGATCTTCACATTATTTTCATTCCCGCAAACGAATAGCTGGCTAAACAAAAAAAATAATAACTTTAAGACGATGAAACTTGACCTGACCAACGCAATTAATAACAACAAAATTACTGCTTTGTGATTTTTTTTTTTTTTTTTTTTTTTTTAATGAGCCCGAAGCTGCGAAAATGCTCGAAAATCGTCAACGCTCGGAGGCTTTGCTCGCTGCAAAATGATATGGCCCATTACGGAGGAGACGAGGCAATGCCACGGAGACTTGTGAAACGGAAAAGCCGCCATTTTCCTCTGATTCCGTATTTGATGATTTATATGAGGCGAGTTTGAAATACGCAATTGATCTTCGGTCGCTCATTTAAAATTTTTTTTCTTTTCTTTTTTTCTTTTTTTTTTAAAAGAGATTCGTCGAAGCGGCGATTATTGCGGCTGCCGGTGATGGAAATGAAATTTTCGTCCCTGCGATTTCGGACGCGGCGCGGGCTCCTGTCGCCGCTGCGGAAACGCTTCTCCTTCGTCCCACCGTTCCCGCTGGCTTTCGCTCGGAGGCGACTGCACCGCGCGACGAAACGGTTTCCGTTTCGGACGGGCTCCTTCCGATGTTCGTCAAGCGAGCGACGAAAACCGGGAAGGCATTTCCCGGATGTCTCGGATTGCCGGGTCCTCGGGGATGTCTGCGCTCAACAGTTGGCAAGAATGCCCCGTTACCGATGCTGAGGAAAGCGAAGACGGGGGTTTCTGGGGCGTTTTTTCAAAAGGCGTAACTTAATTTGCTCGGGAAGGGTGGATGGATTCCAGCTCCCAAAGGATATGAATAAATAGAGCAGATTTTTCTTTCGAAGATCCGGGGCTTCGTTCGTAGGGAATGGCCCGGTTTAATTTTCGCATTCTCTTGGTTATTTTTTTGCAAAATGAATTTCTCCTTTTTTTCGCCTCTCCCCCGGCGCAACACGCTTCAAACCGCGTTGCACACATTTAATCTGCACCGAAATTCACAAATTCCTGTAAATATTTACAATTTTCTTCACACTTTCAACGATAAACATAAATTTTGTAAAGACATAAAGCCGACTGCATAGGTAGTGCCGTGCCCGGCATACTCGATAAATTTCTTAATAATCATTTACGGCATGAATGATGCAACTCTAAGCTAAATACGCGCAATATATATATATATTTGATATTAGATAATATATACACAAGCAATTTTATCGTCCCTGCCAATCTTCAAAAAGTATATCGACCTGATGTTTTCCCATTTGCTTTTATGTTTCAAATCTCCATCCTGAGAACGGAGATATAACGCCTATTATAGTTCTGGCGATAAAACAAAAATAAAATAATTTGCTGAATAAGTAAATAAATGTAGATAGTAATGCAACTTGATAAATATGGGCGACAAATTTAACTCTAACGAAATTACGAACCAGCTTTATGAATCACATGTGCAATAAACAACGAGATCTTGAATAAACAAAAACCAGTCATTAATATGGATCAGCAATTGATAATCGAGTATAATATTATAAAATGAATAAGTTTAAACCGTGCAAGTGAGCAGGTCCCAAAATGGCCAAGAACCCAAACCGATTCAGTACGGATTTCCTCCGACTGTGGACATTTTCAATTTTCGGTCCGAAATTGCGATTTTCGTCCAAGCTGCGACAGTTCTGGTCGCGGCCACTTATTATTTTCGCTTGATTTTGATGCATTTACAAAAGCGAGATCTGATTTTTTTCGGTTTTTCGACAAGGGAAAAGGAGGCAGATTCCCAAGCTGGAAACTCCGGGATAATTATTTTAGTTGCGCATAATGAACGGGAAATAGTCGCGGGGGAGGGTTAAAAATTCAATCCGAATCGATACCTCCCTCTCGGATCTGGAACCGCGTATCCCGATTAAAATTTCACCATCACTATTAAATATTTACTCACCTAATGGTTGTTCTCCGGGCCGGGAGTGGAAAATCTCAAAAATTTCTTGCGTGTAAGCGAGGAAAGACCTACCAAGACCTTTTTCCGGGCGGAAAAAAGTGATGAGATTGCCTTAGAGAATTGCCACGTCCGGTACCAAAAGGTTACGGGACACCGCAGCCGATATTCTTGTAGTTTTTCGCTTCAGTTTCGCTTCTGAAATGCACAATAAACAGCGTACATTGCACAGGCACGTAGGTACGTAATTAAGTTCATGCCTGGCTTGGCGCATTTGGTTATCCTCGATGAAATTTTATTTTCCCGGCATATTACATTTTATCGCTAATCCCGGGAACGATGTAATAAAATAAGTGACATGCGAAGCTTTTGGGTATCGGTGTATCGCTGAGGATATGCCTGCAGCGTAAAAGAATATAATAATGTTTTATTGCTGAAACCAAAATATCACATTTCGATTTGTCACGGCGATTCATTCCATTGACTGAGAAACTATTATCCATGTATTGTATAAAAGCAGATTTATTCTCAGTAAGACGTACTTTTTCCCTTGGTCGATGCACCGAAACTAGAAAAACCGACCATAATGGAGCATAAAAAGTTTGACTTTAAGCGCAAATTTATGAAAACGTGAAAAATAAAAATCTGCATTTATTAATTACACGATCTGATATATTTTTTGTTAAAATATAATTCCGTGATCACATATATTGACTTAATATATAATGAGTGAGAAGTAAATTATATTTTATCTGAAAGTTATTTTGTATTATAACGCGCCGCTAATTAGATTAATTTTCAACTGTATTTCATGTAATATTTTTTAATGAGGGAATACTTTTTTTTCATAAAACAACCGTACCTTTTTAAAAGTTATATTGAACTTCACTTTGTATAAGTTATAAGTTCATACTAAGTTACTAAATTAAAAGCAGTTGCCTTCTTCCTTGATACGGGTTACTTCCGAAGACTCAATAACAATTCTGTAGATAACATAATTATTAATTACATAAATTTTTTACTGAATTGTATAAAAGAAATAAAACTTGAGCATTTCGGCTATTAAACGAAATATGAATAATTAAATTAAAGGAAACACAATATATAAATCACACTAATCTTAATTTTATTTGATATTTACATCTGTTTTTCTATGGCAAGGGGTTTATTAGTCTGTCTGTGTACTACGAACAATTTTTCATGGATTATATAAATGCCGAATAACAAGAGAGTCTGAAACTTCTTTCGTTTGTAAGAAAATAAAGCAAGAGTGCGAAATTTTATTTGTAGTTTGTAAAAATGGAAATAAAAATTCAAGCTTGAAGTTTAAAAATTTGCATGCAAGAAATGCGAGCTTTTCGAACAGCGTTTTCAATCAGCGGCTTTTCAGGCACCGTGCATACGTCCATTTGTGTGTCACCGGTTCGTGACGCCGCGTCCCCGAACCGACGCTCAGTTTGCCGTTTCCGTTCCATCCTCTCCGCCGCCCGGTTTAACTCCTCGTTTCAACTTCGCAGCGGCTCTTTACCGAAAATTTCAAATCGAGAAGAAACCACGATCGCCACGCGGGCTCCAGACCTAAATTTGATGAGAGCCCACCCTGAGTGAGGGCAAAAGAAATGCGAGCTCGTACAGTGCCGTTGCTCGGGAGTAGGACGGCAGCGTCGGCCTTTTGCACCGGAGGTTTGTTCGTGACCGGTACGCAAACGATAATTACCCGCCTCTGGAGTATTGCTCGAACTCGAAAAGCAAGAAAAAACGTCGGAAGGAAGGGAGGGAACGAACAGAGCCGTAACGCTTTCAATCGCGGCGTAAGCGTCGGCCATCGTCGGTATCTGCTCCCGTCGGCTGTGCAAGCTGGAAAGTCGGATCGCGGCGAAACCTCCACGGTAAATCGACGGGTTCCGGGAGGCTTAACAACGTGCATCCTGGAAGTTCCAAATTCCAGCACTGGCGGCGGCGAAACGTGCCGGGCAGTCGCCAAGCGCGCGTTCGCGTTTTGAGCTTCCGAGCCCTTCATCCTCCGAAAATGTCACGGCAGAGACGGTCTTTTACAAAGAGAAGGAAACACTCTCCCGGCTCGCATAAACGCAAAATTTTTCATTCCCTCCGGCCGAGCGGAGTTGTCACGACAGCGGTTATCAAGGATCGGTTGAATCACGCGGGAACATGCGTTTGTGGCCGCAGGAAGCGACGCCCAAGGCTTTTCGGGAGGATTTCATAACGGTTTCCATACCGTTGACCCGCGCTGGACCGAGTGCACGGAAAAAACAAATAAGCACGACCATAATCGTACACTTTAAAGTAATATTCGACGCCGGATCCGTGTTTAAGCGCCGATTGTCGGACAATAAAAGCATCGCAGGGTAAACAACGCGTTCAGCAAAGCTCGGGGAAATTTCCCTTTTTCCTTGTTCGAAAAATTCCCTCTTCCCTCGGTTAACGGGTCGCTGAAAAGTTCCACTTTCTTTTGACCTCCGCAATTCTTTTAAATCCATCCTTGACACATTTTTTTCTCCTTTTTCTCCCCTCCGCGAAGCTTTTTAAATTCATTCATCCTTCGGCAAACAAATATAAACGCCGCACCCGTGTTCGCGGGCGTTTCCCTCCCCTTTGTCGGTGTAATCCCGTTATTTTCCGCGATTTCCTCCCTTTCATTATCGGATTTCTCTTCACGGTTGATTCGCCCGATTCCCGTTGAAAAAAGGGAAAAAGGGAAATTTAACTTTTTCCCTTCGCCGCCGCGTCCCGCGACATTTTTCCCTTCCTCCGCGGATCAATCCCCCGCGGGGAGATGGGGGGGGGGGGGAAAAGGAGAAGCTTCTTCGGCATCTCGTCGGGAGCGATGCATTCCCGAGGCTTTTCTCGAACGAAACGAAAGCCGAAACGACTTTTACATCGCTTTCCGCGTACTCGCACGCGATGACTCCAGACATTGACGCACGTCGAACATTTGAATTATTCCCGATTCGATTTTTAAATAACCTTCCTGCGAGCTTTAATTCGGCCAATCTCGATGCCATTTCATTTTTTGACGTTCAAATTTCAATATTTGCATTTTATTTACTCATTTATATTACATCTAATTCGCCTTTGCCGATCTTCGGTTTCTCGCGCGGAGACGCGAGCGCGGGCAGTGCCGCCGAGCAGCGGGGACGGATGCGACGGTGCCGTTTTCCAGTCGCTGGAAATGCCGGCGGCGGGAGTCCGCGTCAGGCCCAAGCACGACTTACCGGGCGCCCCGGAGCGGTTATTGCAATCGGTGAAGTTCCGGGCTGTGGAGGGAACTCTGAAACGGACGTTTTGACTTTTCCGAAGCCCGCCGGACGATTTCGTTCTAAAATCGTTGGCAATACGCGCGAAATGGTAGTTTACCAAAAAAAAAAAAAAAAAAAATTATATTTTTGAAAATGGGAAGAGCACAACATCAAAAGGCGGGCAGATATAATTAATGCGAGATTAAAAGTCCCGTGAATCCGCTCTCGTCGTAAAATATAAATGTCACTTTTTTTTTTCTCTCCGAATGATTTAGTAGATGAAAGTTAACTGTAACGGGCAAGCGGCTTCCAGCGGCAAAAAACCTGGAAAAATGGAAAGCGTAATCGAGGAGACAAACGCGAGGATGTCCAAATCCGCGTCTTTTGCGCCCGACGGCCCGTCCTCCCGATTTTGGAAACTTCACTTCTCGGGCATCTCCCCGGCGGAAAACCAATTTAAATTATTTCGGTGCTTTCGCCTCTGCCCTCGGGCGGTGCCGTGCCCCGGCGGGGCGTGGGGGGGGGCGACGCCTCCCCGCGGAATTTTCTTCCTTCTCCTTCGACGCTGCGGCAAAGGTGCCACCGGCGGCCCGGACGGCTCGCGAAGATTTCCCCGCGAGATCAACATTCTCGAGCCACTGGAATTAAGCTGATTTTTTTTACTTTCCCCGTTTATTTATTTATATTTTTGGTAATGAATTCCGTAATTCCCGCTCTCGTCCAGTAACTTGATACACGATAATGTTATTTACCTTGTAACAGATAAAAGTTTCAGAAATATTTTTTTAGGAGAACATTTGTTTGTATAACAAACGAATTAATAACGATAACGATAACGCTGAAAATGTTAGTTTGCCATTTAAGAATTGCCCTCGAGTCGTACATTAAATAATAATAATAATAATAATTTTGAGCTGTGATTTCGAATCGATGCCTAATGACGGGACCCGCACGCGGGTCGGCTTTGCCACGTCCGGCGAAACCAACGTGTCTTTAAGCAGAACCTGCGCGCGACTCGCTCTCCTGCCCCGAAAATGTTCGCTCGGGACTGCAATTCGCGGGGACCGTCGGCCACGTATGCGTCCGTCCAGCTCGAGGCGGCTTCGACCGGATCGCTGCGAAACCAGGGAGAGGAAACCTCGGCAACCCGGTTCGAAAAGCTGCTTCAGCACTGGGCCGATGCCGAATCTTCCCCCGGTCAACCTGCCAAACGTAATTTCTCAATTTTATTAGTTTCGCGAGAGTGAAGTCGCCGTTCGGCTTTCTGTCGGACAGTCGATCGGGCGTTCTTCACCCTTACAGCCGGCCATAAAATTGGCGCGACATGTGTCAGCCTCGAATGCCGTAGAACCTCTGCCCCCGGGGCGTGACGCCGAGCTTGCACGTCTTATTATGCACCGGGAGGATATTATTTACGTGGATTTTGCGTTCCGATCTATCGGATTACACTGTTGTCGCTAACGCTTTGTCGTACGGATTTATGGAAATGTAAAGATCTTTCGAAAGAATCGATATTCACGTCCCACGGCGGAGCCGGAATTCGATGCATTTGACGTTTGCCTGCAACAAGATCCCGGAAAAATCAACGGAATAAAAAAAGAGGGGAAAAAAAAAAAAACCGGACCGTTCGATCAGATATTCTTGTGTACTTATAAGCTGTTTAAATATTTTTTGCCAATCGCTGTGCAACGATGGTACGCGAGAAAATGGGAAAGAGAGTATGTAACCCATCAATCACTGCGATGACTATCCGTGGCATTTTACTGTAATAAACTTCTGCATCACCCCATTAGCGCTGAATATCTGAAACCGCTCCCAGATTTTAAGCGCACAATTTCGATGTCTTCAACACTTTGCATATTTTACGGCGAAAAGCTGATTGACGAAATACTTTAACGAGGTGTTAAAAGGTAAGCTTTTGACTCCCATTACCGACGAATGTCCGGCCGTAAGGACGCTTTTTATCTTTCTCGGTTTCGCCTTCGGCGTCGGTTTCCCGGTTTGCTCTTGACCGGCGTCTCTTCGGGTCTTCCCGAAGATTCGGCCGGTCAGCTGAGACCTGGGCTGCACAAATGACCCGTGGGTGCCGCCGACGGAATCTCAAAGCTGAAAATGTGCGAAGTTTATTGGCGTCGGGCGACATTTTTGCTTTCCTCATTGTTTAACAACGTCGGAGTATCGGTGAAACTGGTCCGAGTTATGATTCGGTAAAAATCAAATTCGCCGCTTATTTTTGCCGATGGGTCATAAATTAAATCTGCTAATGCAAAGTCTTATAAGAATCAAAATTGGGCTCCGGCGGAAAAGTATAATGATTTATAATATTCTTTTCTACTTTTAGAGAAATATTCTGCATCGGAAGTTTCAATTGACTCATTTCTTTCATGCAATTTATATGTAAATTCTGAATATATCTGAAATTTATTACCTAAATGGATAACTTTTATATATTGTGAAAAATAGTCATCCAGATTTTCAGGGAATGAATTTTGGAGCCAAAAAGCTGAACGGCTAAGATCAATTTGTTGTTTATACCTGAAGAAAAATAAATTGAAGTTCCTTAAAGAAAAATGAAGCGGATTTTCGACGAATGTTTCGTAAAATCCACTATGCCATATTGGATAAATGAATGTAAATAAACTTGAATTTCGCTTGTTATTTTTTCCAGTAAAGTTTTTTCCATGATCGCCCGGTGGCTGGTTCCTATCGTGAGCCTTGATATTTTCATACTTATTTCACGTTCATGAAGACTTTCGAATGCAACATTTAAATATTATTATTTTTAATATTATTTATTCTGCTTGACAAGTGAAATTTTTTTTTTCTTTAAATTGCAGAAAGTTATATTATGCATATTCAATCTCTTATCAAAACGAATATACATGACATGTTGCTCGCCGTTCGAATATTTTTTCCATTCGCTGAGGATTTTTCTTCGTATGCCCTTCAGCCATTTGTGAGACATCACGAAAGAGTTTATCTCACAAATTTTCGACATATTTATTATTGCAAATTCATTTTAAGACCGAATGGATAAATAAATTGAATTATAATTCTGAAACTGTCATTATTACAATGTTTATAGTACTTGAGCAATATTTCGGTTCCTCCAGGCAAAAATTAAAATTTTTCTGTGAAGGATTTTTATAGATAAATTTGTTAATGAAATATTTTGACAATTCGTTTAATTTTTTTATTCGTCCAGCACCATTTTTAGAACGTGAAAAAAAGTTTACAAACGATTTGGTACATCGGATTGATTCAGGAATAATCATATAATGACATTCGTTTTAATTTTAATGCTTGATTTGGACTAAACGATCGCGTCCTTATTTTCCTTAATAAGAAAAAAAATCATTTTCTATTTAGCTGTTCACGTATATTTATATGTATATGAATATATCGTATGTTGTAATTCCATGAAGTTATCGCGCGTTTCACAACTTAATTCTTTTTTGTGTTAAAAAATTTCACAAACCATCAAATTAATTCAGAATATATCAGATTTTTGGTTTTGTTGAAGCATTAATAAAATTTTCCAGCCGACATTTGGAGTCATGGAAAAGTTACTTGTTTTCATGCATAATCTAATATATAGATATTCAAGTTATCTTTTCCCTTTTTGATCTTGGATACTTGTTGATATGAATCGGTTTCCTTTTTTGCCGAGCTTTTTGAAATATGACCAAATTTGCTCGTTTTCAACGTGATTTAAAGCAGGAAAAATTCGATTTTGATCTTCCTCCAGAAGGAGAGCGCCAACTTTCGAAAAGTTTCCATTGTGAACATTGAAATCACTTCTGCAAATTTTTTTTTTCCACCCGGAGCGCTTCCTCCGCCTTGCGAACGCCATCCTCGGTTGCCTTCTCGGGCAGGCCAAAGGATTTGGATTCCTTTGATTCGCATTTTCGGCAATTGCTCTCGAAGCAAACCACTTGGGAGGAAAACTCCGGTTGGAAAAGCAGAGTGATGCCCGGCTCGAGATTTAAAATTTGAAGCATGAAAGCTTGGCCGTCACGGGGAAACAATTCAACAGAATTAATTCGACTTTTCAGATGTGTCAATACGTATTAAATATCCGCTATAATGTAACTGACGCGATGAGTAAAAAGTTAATTTACAACAGTTAAGTTAAATGCACAAGCAAAATCTTAGTGAGGAAAAATGTTTTGGCATTAAGTGCGTCTCCGCATGCGAAAATTGACTTCGCACAGTGTTTGCCATCTAAAATGATTAAATTTTATAAATTTAGCGATGTTAATTAACGGCCGATTCGTTTTAAACGGGTCCGAACGGATAACAGTTAAAATTGGGGGTTTCAAATTACGAGGGTGGGTCCAAGGGGTTGTTTTGGAAGGCTCTCAGGAAATCGATAAACTTTCTTCCTTCTCCCAGACGAAATTTGTGCTTTCCTTTGGTTTACGATCGAGAGAGACAAATAACGAAGATCGTTATGTCTGGATGAAAAACCTATCGAAAACCCGTGCCATCATTTGACTGTTATTCTTATATTTCCAGTGAGAGAGGAAACTTTTTGAAAATTTGCTTTTCTAATTTCTTCGGAACATCAAATACATTAATAATTTTGGTCGAATTTGATTTTCTCATCGGCGGTGATGGAGTAAAATATTTCTCAATAACTTCGTAACCGAATTCGGCAGCCGAACGATCA
>JAOWBB010000008.1:1869920-1922978 GCA_028565995.1 Ricinus marginatus | reverse complement strand
GGTTCAAAATTTCCCCCCCCCCCCCCCCGTTCCGAAAGCGGAAAATTTCCAATCTCTCCTCAGATAATTCGGTCACGATTCCGCCTTTTTTCTTTCCCTTATATATATATAATTGCGGGATTTGGAAACGAAACCGCCATCCATCATCATATTGTCTTCGACTGCTTTGCGGCTTAATCGAAAACGCACGGAAAATGATAATCCTCCGTCTGCCGACGCTGCAGGAAAGTAAACATTCCCCGCGAAGACGCGACAGAGAGGGAACCTTCGCCGACGGGCAACGTGCACATTGTCGCCGGAGAGGAGCGGAAGCTTTTGCCACTTCCGATGCGTCGAAACGCTCACGGAGTAACGGCCAAAGACCGGGGGATGCGGAGGAAATACTTTCCCACGACGAATTCGTTCCTACGTACAAGTCATACACTATCTACATCGTCCCGACACCTATTGTTGTACAGTAACAAGCGAGATGTAGATAAAGCATTGTGCGTTGTACGTGCAAGAGCCAATCAGGTGCAAGATTCGATTTATTACTTTGAGCGGGCAGGAAACTAACAGCGTCGTAATCCCGGAGAGGTATTGACTACATAATGATCGAGTTTAGATTTATGGCAAGTGAAATAATCCTCCCGGTTACGAAATCCACAATATCATTTTTGCCCACCGCGGAGTAAATTACAATTTACAATTGCACTACAATATAATTTATTATAACGATTTGAATTAAAAGCGGTAACTCAAGGCTGTTTGGGCGCATGTTTTCCCGACGATTTCCATCCGAGCTAAATAACCATTTGCACCTAATTAGAAACAAAGAATACCTTCGAATGATGACTAAATTTACTATTAATAATTATTACAATTATGTAATCATTAAATCATTACGGGCGCAATACTTGATATGGTTTCTTATGCAGTCGGGCGGAGGTCGCTCGTGAAAAATATTTTTAAACCGGAGAGTGCAATATTCATAGAAGACACGTTAAATCGGTGCGACGAATTATGTCACGAAAACATTTATATTTACTGGGCACCATGTCGGGATGTTTAAGGAGTAAATCGTATGCACGTATGCGGATTCTTCATGTTTCGTTTCGCATCAGGTAGCGTTATTTGGTCCCCGAAAACGTGGGCAATCGGATCGGCGGCAAGCGGGCACCTCGATCGGAGCTGAGTTTCCGACATGGACTCTCATGGGAAACGATCAAATTCTTTTACTTTTGCTGCCGTTGCCCCGTTTGCGGGCGATTGTCACATAAATTTACCGAATGAACAGAAAGAATCGACCAAAAAGTTGAAGACTCCTTCGGGCGCCCTCGGCGCCGTCGTCCGCGAGTTGGTTGCATCTTCGTCAGCGTGAACCACGTTTTTTTGTATTTCGATATTTTTATATCGCTGATGTAGAGTTTTTGGGCATCCTTTTCCTCGTTCCCAATTTTCTTCACATCCGCCCGAAGGATGTACATATGTGTGTTTTTTCTTTCGCGGCTTTATCTGCCCCCCTTTTTCCTCTTGGGAAACTCAAACGGGCCTTTTATGGATGGATCGCCGGGTTACCATACCGAACTTTCGAATGCACTTAAAAATCGGTTTGGAGCGTCTTAACCGACGTCCGTGTAAAATAGATTGATCTAAAAAATTGGAAATTTACATCAGACATCCAGCGTGTTCGGGTTTCAAATTCGCAATTGCCCGATAATTTTCTTGTGTGATAATGTATTCGACGAAAATGGAAAACTGTTAGACTTTCTACACTTGAAACAAGTAAAACTATTCAACTTTTTTTTTCTTTCTTTTTTTTTTTCAGGAAAGAAAGGAAAATTAACGAAATATTAATGAATATTTTATGTAAAATCCTGAGTATAAAGCTATCTATTTCTTGTTTGGAAACATTTGCGCACTTGTTAGAATAAAAATGTTATTAATTGTGAAATTTGCCACAACCTCCATTGACAGTGTTTAATGATGTTTTTAATGCAAACAACTCAATATATAATCATAAAATAAATAATTCACTACGTATAAATTACGCTGTATTAAAAAAATTACTGTATAACGGTATTTAAATATCGTTGAGCTTAACTGAAATTTTTGTTTGCTTTGTAAGATATTTAAAATTCCTTTACTTATTGTTACTGAATAACTGATAATTTATATGAAAGAATGAAAATGTTACGATGTGAATAAAAACCATCAAACGTTGTAACGCATATGGGTGTTTCATACTAATATGAAAATATATCAGAGGTTTCGGGGCAATATTGCAGCATGTACGCAGGCATTTTTGTATAAATACCTCATCATTATTTGCGATTAGCATATAGAAAAATTCCGGGATATTTTTTATTGCACCGTTCTCGCTATTACTGTCCGAGTGTCAAAGAAAAGAATCTTAAAATTGTATAATGGCGTTGAAAAAAAATTGAAATTGACGGGAATGTTTTAGGATGCTAAGCATCCACCCGTCTGCTTGAAATGTGCAGATAATCCGAATATACGATTATTAAGTTTTGAGTAATGGTATTTTCTTAAAATGTATGATTCGGATTTTTACACATAATTCAGATCGGGATTTAATTGTGAGTTTTACCCGAATGCGCTCACCAATAGAGGTGACGTTGAAATAACAAGGAAAACCTTCTGCGCACTCCACAACTTGGTTTCATTCAATTTGAATGAAAAATATGAACGAATCTATTATTCAAATTAAAATGAAAATAATTATCACGAAATTTTCATGCATCTTTTCCTTTATTATAAATAAACACATTGCTTGATTAACCATGGTTCAGCGTGTGATAAATATTTTTCTTATGGCGAAGTTACTGCTCTTTCACGGATGCAAATAATGTATTCGTTAATGCGTGCAAAATCTTGGGAACGGACGAAAATGATCGACTGAAAGGGAGAGGATAGTTGGTGAAAATGCGAAGCTCAGCGTTTCGTTTCAGAATCAAACATTCTTCGGTGCATGGATGGCCATTACATGATTTGCATTTTCTCCAAACGAACCGGAAAACTATGATTTCAAATGTGTAAATAAAAAAGATATTGGGGTAGGCGATATTGTTAGGTACCTTGCACCGAGCATGGAACATCACAATCCGTGGCAATCACACAGTGTGATGTTACTTCTCGTCATCAGTAATTGAACATTGTTTGCCGGGACCGAGAGCAACTCTTTGCGAGGTCGTCGTCGAACTATTCCCGCCACCAAGTCTGATCCATTAGGAATACCATCTGATAATATTTTACCGAGATTTAAGAACGATACACTAACATAATGCAACATGCCCCAAGTCATGCACTATTATACGACCAAGAAATAAGATTCGTACTTGAATTATCGTTTTTAATTAAATAAGATGACTTGTAACACATTTTTCCAAATGATTCACTTTGTAATGTGCAGCACTGCCGGGCTTTAACAACCTTTCTATTTTGATTTGCATATGGGTTCGTATTTAAACGTATGTGATATTATGCCATCCGGCCGTATTCTCAATTATGCATCTTATAACAAATCTAAATTTCGACACTGCAACGTAGTTGACGCGTTTCATAAATAATATCGCAACTAATGATATATTCAAGTGCTGTAAACAATTACGAATTGCTTTTTGGGGACATTCAAAACATGCTTGACAATGTCTCAAGGTTTCTGGCTTTAACAATTTTATATGATGCAATTTCCGCCGGTTATGATTCGGTGCATAATTTAAAATA
Source organism: Ricinus marginatus (assembly GCA_028565995.1). Lineage (NCBI taxonomy): Eukaryota > Metazoa > Arthropoda > Insecta > Psocodea > Ricinidae > Ricinus > Ricinus marginatus. The sequence continues at coordinate 1,919,252 of JAOWBB010000008.1, read as the reverse complement.
TATTGCTATTATTGTTTGGCGCATGAGAGCACTTCATCCTAACGCAGCTTGAAATCGACAAAGAAAAAGGAAGATAATTTATGAAAATCACTTTCTTCACATATATTTCCATGTATTTAAAGCGTTGCCTGATTTAAAGTGAACGCTAATGCGACACCATGTGGCAAAGTATGGCCAATTGTGGACAACTGTCCACATGCGAAATGCGGCTTCAATATTTAAGCCCCGAGCTAACCGCAATAACAATGGTTTCAAATCGTTCTTATTAACCGTATGAACTGCGGTTTTTACTTTCCATTCATTTTCATTCATTCGGCTCATAACATTTAAATAAACTTATCTAATTTTTTTTAAACATTTTCACCGAACGCCATTACCCAGATCATTCCGTTTGGACAAAAGGAGTAATTCACCGACCGAATTAATAACATTCGATAATCTGGTAACTTTACAGCCGATGGAATACGTGATTTAGAGGTATCAATTATTGCGCATGAAAGACACAATAAGCGGAGCGAAGGGAGAAAGAGGACGTGGAAGATCCACTTTGAGGTACATAAATGGAGAAAATTGCTTTTATTTCATTATTCATGGTTTATAACCCTCCTATCCGGAATGGGCAAACGCACTATTTATTTTATAACACCATTTAACATACAAATAGATTTGAATATATTTTTCCTCAGGTTTCTGTAGATAAATCATTTAATGCATAATATAAAAATTAAACTCGCTGACTACTACTTTTCCAGTATGGAACACTCAATAAATGTTTATTTATTGTGCTGGCCCTCTTTTCATTCGTTATTTTCATAATTTGACGCTTAATAATATGAAAAGGAGTTTCAAAGGAACACATGAATAAGATTCTCATGGAAACGAGGGACGAATTTTAAAAAAAGCTCTAAACCAGACGCGGAATATAAAGAGCTTACTATAACGCCTTGCCTTAGCACAAGCATCCCGTGTTTTCATGCCGGAAGAAAGCATATTCACGTTAATGCTTCCGATTGCTTAAGGTTCGACTCCAAAACGTTCCTCTTTCGCTCGTCGGCGTATGTATGTTCCGAAGCTCAAATACAAATCACCTTTCTTCAGCGACGTCGATATGACGGCGTTGCATTAAGTATGGAACACGGTGGATCTTCCCAAAACGTGGTTGCACCGAAAAGACGGCTGAAAGATATAATTTCAGACAGGTACCGGTAAACGATAGCTAAATGGGTACCGTTAGCGGTATCTGCCATGCGTATACGTTAAATAATACATAATTTTATAGTGGAACGTGTCAGTTGAGAGCAGAGAAAAAAAAAGAATTTCAAATAACATTTGGCTTTTATATAAGAACTAATTGTTTTAGCGTGTTAAGTGCTCCCAATTCGAATCTGCTTTACAGCCCCCGTAATTATCCAACTCATGAAATTATCTGCCTTTTAAACGTTTTTCCTGATTGATTTACCAGTTTATTGGTGTGTGCTGCACACTGGGCACGATCCATTTTGAGAAATGCAATGAAATGCAATCGAACACCGGCTTTTGAATAAAAGTTTATTGTGAATGTACTTGTGTAACTACTTTTATTTTTTTTCTTGGAGATAAATTGATGTCATCTGCCCATTTACAGCACGTGATGGTGAAAAGTAATTGAATCCTCGTCAGAGCAACACGAAATGAGGGAATCGTAAATGCAGACTGATCGATTTGAATGCTTCTTTGCCGAAATTTGGATGATCTACATAAAAATGTTGCGCAAAATGCGCCCAACACTCCCCTGATGACTGGTTTTAAGGGAAATTTTTCATTCCAAATCTGCGTTTGTGCACTCTGCGATTCTTACCAATTATTCTGGCAGGGCAGTTTCATCATGATGGGGTCTACTGGTGGGATCATTCTTTTTGCGGAACCCTCTGTACGATTTAGGGAACGGGATTAGCGCTAAAACCTTTTGTGCGACCTCGTTATTATAAATTTACTGTATTTTACCACATAAATGACGGGTGCATTTACTTACTTAAGGACATGCATTAGCCGGTTGGTATGATGCTCCAAGAATTTACCACTCTTAGGATATCCACGACGTTCTTTAAATGTCAGGGACTACAAAAAAAAAAGTGGGAATGTCGAACAACTTGCAGAATACTACTGTTCCTATTCTGTTTTAAAATCGACATGAATATTACATAATCTTTTCTCGCATTCGTGTATATTAAATAGAGTGGACTTACAGATTGGTTTGTTTTCTGTTTCCCTTCATTTATAACTGAATGATTAATGCAAAACTCAGTTCCCTAATAGAATTACCCTTTAATGCTGCACTCATACAGCACTTTTTCCACATTAGGTAATGCCATTGATATTCACTATTTATGACACAATTAAGATACAAACTGAAAACCTGTTTTCTTGCAAAAAATGAGTTTCAGTCAAAAGTTCTTTTAAAGTTATCTGCACTACATGGAGGCAGTAATATTTATTGGTTTCCCAAGAGCAATTATTAATTAGTGTCATCTCTGCTTTGAAAATTATCCGAATTTCTCAGAACAATTTTCTAAATATCGCATGTAAATCATTCCCAGGAGTCTCTGTATGAATGTGAATCTGCATCATTCGATTCAATTTCAGTTTTAACCAAAAAATGAACTACTAAATGTCACGTTAATCTAAGTCATGCAATTGGAAAAACAAACAAAGAAAGACTGTTTCATTGCGCTCATTTCAAACAGATTTGAGATACTGTAATTAAGAGGTATATTTTTAATAACTGATTTAAAACGTTCCACTGGTTCATTTTCTGAAGCGCATAAACGATAACATTACAGATTAAATAACTAAATTACGCGATTTTACTTGGTACAAACGAATGGACGGTTAACAGCTTACCAATATCTTGTCCGTCAACTGCAGAAAGAGTTTGAGGTATTTAAAAGAAAAAAAGACTGTTTTTGCCTTAGCATTTTCCCATTATAATCATTGAGTTGTAGATGACGTTTTAATGTAAGTACTAAAAATGCTAAAAGTAATGAAATTTTCTCCGTAATATAGTCTTATTTATTACAGTAATAATAATATATTTGAGCTTTACATTATAGTGGAAAAAATATGTACGATATTGCCAATCAATTTTATTTTTAGATGTAAACAAAGGACTTCGATTATAAAAACAGGTTTACCGTATAGTATCAAAGCAAATTCACAGGTTGGAAATATCACGTTTATGAGTTGTAAATGAGGGGTCATTTACCCAAGCATCAAATACAATTTTCTCAAGATAATTATAATATTATAACATTCTTATATTCTTGTTCATTTGTAAAAATTTTCCCTTCGAGTTTCTAATTCTTTCCCTGTCATAAGTATCGTAGGTCTCCAATCTCATAATGAGTAAATAAACCTAATTCGAAGTGAGGACCGCGTTAAATCAGCGGTCCATGTAACAGACGAAATTAAATTCCAGTATCGTTTTAGGGGCCTCCTTGAAAATAGAAGAAGGCCAATTCGCCAGGTTGATCTGAGATTGCGCCAGGTTTGAAAAACTGCCTGATTCCCTGTTGTTTCCAATACCAATAAGTGGCAGTAACTTTATTGAAGAAAATATATTAAGACAGAATTCAAAATATGAATGTGTCTTAATCAGAGATCTAGTCGCTCCATTCATCTAAAACAAAATACGTTTGATTTGAAAAATCTGTATCTCGGATGTAACTTTTTAAGTTGAAATATTTAAATAATTCATTTTCGAGTATCATCAACAGTGTAAATGCGCATAAAAATGTTTTAAAAAAATAATTATTTAGTTTCTAAGCATTTATGATAATTTAATTCATTTGATTAAAACAACTCGATTTACGAACTTGTTTGGGAAGTTGTTTTGTAAGCGAAAGTATTTTATAATATTTCTTGAATACTCTTCTGTATTTTTAATGATACGTACCTGCGCTTATAATGGAAATCAAAAAATATTAAATCCATTTATGTATTTAACAGTTTTAATTGCTCCTCAGGAGAAAATCGTCTCCTTAAAATAAGCAGTAGTCAGACCGCTCATTTACAGTGCATATTTTTTAAGGGCACCTGTTTGTGTTATTTTCATAAAAATTTTCGATGCAAAAACCCACGACGCCGGGCATTTGTACATAATAAAAACACTGTTACGGAGAATTTGGAGGTGTTCGTGTTAAATTCACATTGCAAATCAAATTGTTGAAAATTTTCGATTAACAGCAAAATATGTCTAGAGTTGTGAATTACCAATTAAAATTAATTTGCAAATCAGACGGAATACGGCACATGCACGTGCATCCTTCTCATCCCGCTCTCAGCAAACCCTAAGCTCTATTTAGGATATTTGGAATACCAAATGAGTTATGAACATGTGCCCATTATTAAAGATTGCTCGGAATACTTTATTCTTTCTTTGCTTTTGCAATGAACGCGAATGAAAAGTGTTCCAGAGGCGGAGACTGGAAGCAACGACTAAACGGGGACGAATGCGATAAGTTAACATTAGGTTTGTCATTGCTGGACATCGCGGTAGCCTTAATAGCAACGTGATGGTTGAAAAAATAAAAATGCAATAGAATAAAAATAATCTAGAGCGCATCGGCCAATCTTTTCATAAGGTTTTAATCGATGGACATTTAATGTCCGGTTGAAAATTACGACATTTTTAATCTGTTTGGTGTAGGATTTGTCATTTTGCTATTAAAAATTATTTCTGCCTCTCGACATAATCGACTGTGAATTTTAATTGAATTCTTCAAATGCTTGGCGCGGGCACTCGGAAGAATGCGCTCCGTACGTAGGAATACATCACAATGTTCGTAAGTTGATTCCTGCGGCAGTTCCACAAGTCGCTGGAACCGTGGAAATTTCAAGCGAAGTCTCCATTTCGATGGGACCTTAGGCAAAAGGTTGAAATCGACGAATACGCGAACGTTTTAAGCTGAGAAGGAAGCCATTTTTAGGGTTGCTTTTTGGGGGTTGCATGCGGGACGGGGCGGTTTCGGAGTTGCAATGTTTCGGACGAGACCCGGCGACGAATTTGCGCACGAAACGGGAACACAAATTGCGGGGAGATCCGTTCCGATTTGTGCGTCGTCCTTTCCCCCGAACAACCGACGGCGTTGCCACAAAAAAGACGCAGTTTAGGATCATCCGTGGAGCATGACGCATGCAGCAAGCCATCATTGCAACATTAGTATAATTTCTGCATTACTGAGCAGGGGGCATTGACGTCAAATGGGTTCGGGAAATCCATCGAAGTCGGTCGTAGGTCGGTTCGAGAGCCGGAGTCGAACGTCCGCGGGATCCTTTCGCCGGGGCTGCTAAAAGCCCGGTAAAGGTTTTAAGAAGGTTTATCCTGCTGGATGAAGAAGAGAAAATTGCTTCGTGACGGAGAGCGCGACAGCAATTTGGGAAAAAGCGCGGAGGCCTATGAAAAACGGAAGAGTTGCAGAAATTGACATTGGAAGTACTACCCGGTTAATTATAAATTTGAATGGAGGTCGCCCGGTATTTGTGATTCCATTTAAGAAAATCCCGAGAGCTGCCAATAAAATTAAGAAAATAAATAAATAATAAATTAATAATAGTAATTTTTAAAGCATAAATAAATTAAGCCCGTCGAAAAATTCCGAAGGAAATATTTGAAGTTTTATGAAATTGATGGAATAATGGGATTGAACGAACGTTTTGTAAAACTAATTTTCCGAGTGAGAAATATCTTGATACTCGTAACACCGATACCGTAGATTTTACATCCGACATTCTCCGAATGGCGACATCCCACCACGAGTTAGTGCATCAAGCTAAGAAAACCCAGTATGTGTAATTTCAATTAATCATTCAAGTAGGAATAATGTTTTTCGAAATATATAATAATATATAATGCAGTAATTACAGTGATTTATAGACGAGCGATGCCGTTCACATGAAAATTGTTCGCATTGTTTCGTACACAAAATCCCGTCAATGCGTTCCCTAAGGACCGGCCGTTCGACGGATCGCTTGCAAACGGTCCCCGCAACCGTTTGCACAAAGGATTTTCAAGCTGCGCAAAATATTATCAAATTATTCCAATTAATTAAAGGAAAAAGCCATGAAAAAGTAAAAATCCTTTATTGAGGACAGAAGAATCATTAAATCTAAGAAACTTCAATTTGAATTTTGCTTTGAATGTATCGAGGACATTTCATTACCATAATTATGCCATTCTAAAGATTTGGTGAAAAAGCAATTTTTTTTCTTCCGTCTAACCTACCATTTTAGATTTATAACAGAAACAATTTCGATGCTTCAAGATCACTTAAGCTGAAAGTTTGCCCGAAACCGCGTTCAAAAAATATTTTCAAAGGTTTCAAAATCAACATTCAAATTGTTAACCGGCTTCGCGGGGGAAATTTGTGCCGTGATCACGGCCGATGCCGGCTTTCGGATGCACGCAAGGCGTTCGAATACGTGGCACCGGCGCAAAAAGTGCGCAGTCCCATGAAGCTTTTCGCCGGTCCACTTCTGGCGGTCGCGCATTTGATGCGTTTCCTCTTCGTCCGCGCACCGCTGCGGTCTGCACGAAACGGAAGTGGGCAACTTTTGCACCCGAGTTGTTCGCCTGCCCCCAGAGGATTTCCGATACCTCGCTGGTGCTTCCGAGGGAGTCGCCTGTTTCCCGAACCGCCACCGCCTCCCGGCAAGATCGACGATTCGTTTTTGTGCGTTCGCTCACTCTTTCCCGCTGCGGAACGGGAAAAATGTTTGAAATAATCTTGGCTCTGAAGGGTAGTAAAAGCGGCATCCTTAGACGGCGCATAAATCTACAATCGTTTGAACCTTCACATTAGTTAACCATACTTAGCATAATTCCGTGATAATGCGAAATCACGATGGTACATAAAAGGAAAATTAAAAGCTACATTAAAGGCAGCGGCTCAGTTGAAGAGAAAAGCGAAACCTGTTCCTCCGCTTATAAATCAAGAAGCTGCAGCTCTCCAATTATAAATTACTCTCCTTTGCATGTACCATTTACGCTTTTGCACCCCAAGATGTTCGCCAGTTCTTCGGGATGCAATAAACCCAAACCGCCGGAGAATGCGGAATTAATTTCCGAAGCGCATGCCTCAATGGTAAACGTTAATTTTTTGAACTTAAAACCGACATTAATAATCGTGAGGATGTTTTATTGTATAATGAACGGGGGATTGCGGACGTTTTACGCGGAGAAGGCAGAAACTGACAAATGGGTTTGATGTCAGTGGGAGAAAAAAGAGAAATGGTCTCCCAATTTCAGAATTTATCAATTCCGAGGGACGGGCATTTTAAATAATACCAAAATGCCCCCGGGGGGAACCTGAACTTTTTTTTTTTTTTCGCCGACGTAACTTTTGGGTAATTGCTGCCTTTAATTTTCCGCCCCGTACCTCCGCGATGCGAAAGCAACGAAACTTGCTGCAAAGGAGCAATCGCTGCCACCTTTGCGATGAGGCTTTTCGGCTCGCAAAACGTTTCATTGCATTCGGATGATGTGCGTTTGGCCCTCTCATTAAATGCCACTGTAAAACCAAGTCCTTGCCGGCGTTTCGGCAGCTTCGGATGCGTCTGCACGTGAAAAATTGGAAAAATCATTCGGGCCGTGCCGTGCGCCTTTTGACCTCTTCCTTCAGCTGCCGGATAAACGTTCGCACAAATCCGCAGCAAATTCGGCTACAATTTGCCGCGCTTAATAATAAATTTCCCGACCGAAAAGTCGAATTAAGCAAACCGTATGGCGGCGGCAGATCTGAGTGCACGGTTTTATGTCGGACTTTGTCAAATGCACGGCGTTTTGTGACTTCAAAAAATTTTAGGTTTCGCGAAATAATAATGACAATTCTGACATCTCGTCCCGCGCTGCAGATTTCGGCAAATCTTCGGGGTGTAACAGACGGTGTAACAGAATTCGGTTTGAATGTTGGATGCCCTCAGAGGCCTTAAATGATATTACCTCCAAATGTTATGAATCGGCATTTATTGTACAAGTACAAAGTGCGCTGGAGGGGAAAAAAAATTTGTGTACGCACGAGCCCACTCCCCATAAGGGCCCTAATAGTGAGAAATAGTATAATACCCACTCGTCTGAAGTAACTTTCCTTAACCTTTCAGAGCAAAGATGTTTACTCCGGTCCTTGAAGTATTAATTATAGTCCTATCGGTTTGTATACATTCATGATACTAAAATCCGGTCATTCAATATATGGTTATGAAACGTTGCTGTAAGTGAGAATACAATGAAGCAACGAATTTATGTTAAAAGGTCGGTTATTTTATTAAGGTTGCATATATACCATGATCGATGGCTAATTTTATGATTTTATCCAAAAAGATTATGAGATTATGACTGTGAATGTGGGAAGAATAGCTTTCGGGGAAATAATGTTAAAATGATTTATTTGTCAGTTGTACTTTGATAAATCTAGTTATAAGATTTAACAAGTTTTAAGCGTACGAGTAAAGTAACAGATATTTTATGAAGAACCTTCTCCTTGGCACATTGGCAGTATTTTGAAATTTAAAAAAAAAAGACAGAAACAAAAATATGCATTTCGGTTTGCTGGTTTGAAAAATAAGAAATTATTTTTGATAATTCATAGGTGGAAAACTCGGGCCAGAGATCTGCGTTACAAAAATAATGGACCAACAGCGCCGGGAACGATTTGAAAATTCTTTTTTCCGCACAAAAGAAATCGGGCGAAAAATCCAAATGCACTCAACAATCGCTTCGGTTGCAAACGTGTCGCAATACAAATATTTTCGCCCATATCCCATGCACTGCACATCTAAGTCCAAAGACATTAACACCCATTAACCAAGCACCGTGTTAATCGTTAAACGATATCGTAGTGCAGTGACCCGACATTTGTTTAAATTAACGATGAAACGTGAAAATCCGAAACCGAAGAGTTAAAATACGTACTTGTAACCTAAGATTTCATAATGGAACCTCACCTAGGGCAATAACTCACGGAAAGAGATCGAGTAATTTATACTGATAGTATCAAATATTCCAATACTGAAATTTATAAACATAAATCTTTCGCCTAACTTGACTAACGGATGCAAAATCCAGATGCGACGGCGATTGGTTTACAATAAATGTAATTTACGATTAAACACGTCCTGCATGAGAGTATTATAATGTGTTCATTATGTTATTACAATTGTAATAATTTAAAAGTGTGATGTATTGGCCGGGGAGCTTGAACTCTCAGACAAATGGCCATATGCTCGACGGCCCGAGGAGCGTGGAGAGCGACGTCGGAAAATGGGAGACTACCTCGCCGTTTGCAGCTTCTTGGCCCGGGACATGAATCACTTCACGAAACATCTGGTCGGGCCGCGAGTCGTCTGGTGCCACGTGGGGGTCAGAGTTGAGCCCGGGAAATTTCGCTCTCTGCGCGAAAAGATCGGAAGCCATTTGAAGCGCGCTACTCGCTCGCGACCGGAAATTTGAGGTTCGCGCCGAGCCGAGGGTTTCCCCTTCCGGCCCGGAAACTCGCTTCTGGAGCTCCGGAGCAGGGTGCGCGCCCCCGGGTTCCTCGGCTGCGGAACTCCGAGTGACACGGGGCGCGGATCGCGCTTTTCCCGGGCAATTCCTTCGGTTCCGGCAGGGAGAGCCTCGAAATCGCCGGGGTTTTCGCCCGGAGTTTTGCCCCGGCAACTTCGCCCCCCGGAAAAAGGTTCGGGGATGATTAAGAATCAAGCTTTAAAGGTACGGAGGCTTCTCAGACAGCTGCTTCGAGAGTGAATTTCGTGTAAAACGCATTTTAAATCATGCGCCATATGGTAGATCTCGTGCACAATTTAAACTTGTAATAAATTATCTGGAATATCTCCCGGACAAAAACAAGGCTAAGGAATAAATATAAATAAATAAATAGTTTTTTCATTATTGTTCTTCGGGGATTTAATATTTAATTCGAAGGAGATTGAAGCAAACACTCGAAGGAGAAGGGAAAAAATTTTTATTGAAACTGCGTAAGTCAATGTTAAACAAAACTGAAATTATATTTTTTTATCCAGTTGTTGTTATTATTCCGACATGTCGCCTTACTCAATGTTTTATTTATTGTTTGCAAAATCAACATTTTTTTCTTCTTTATGTATAATTTTCATTCCACTTCATTCTACAGCAAACAGATTTACGCTTTATCTACATGTTTATTTTATTTCGTTGTATTCCTACGTCCGAAATGGAAAAAAAAAAAATCTGTACACGAATACATTTGAAACGATTAACGGGTGAAACTAGCGAAGATTAATAATGAGTCAAATACGATGGCTCGTGTTATTAATAAAATGTCTCCTTCTTTCTGTTCTTCGAGCATCGGTTTGATCTTCAGATAGTTGTGAAATGAGTTTCATCTACCTTCGGGGGAAGTCCGCGCGGTTTTTCTTTCCTGTCATGCCTTCGGAGGCCGGACCCGAACCTCTCGGCAATGTCGCTTTCGGATTTTTTCACGAAAAAAAAAAAAAAAAAGAGATCGAGAAACGGGGAATCGAAGTGCGACGGGTCCGCAATTCGCTTTCAAGAACGGGGTAACCCGGATCGGGTCACCTCTCCTGTCGGACGGAGCGAACGCGCCACTCTGCTTTCTACCTGATCGACGGATCGACCTGCTGCTGCTGCGTACAATTGGACTGTCGAGTGCGGTCAGCCAACCTTCTGAAGCCCGGCAATCGCCGCGAACCGATCCCGATCCAGACTTCAGTCTGCATATTGTGAAGTACTAAAGAAATCTTGTCACAGCAACTGCATTGAATAATTTTGTTATTATCATCATTAATAAAAAAAATATCAATAGAAATAAATAATATATTTTCTTTTGCTGAGAAAAAAACCTACGCGAATTCTTTTAATAATAATTATTTTACATAAGATTAAAATAAGTTATGATTATTATAATTTATGATGTGGAATGAGCATTGTGCATTTGTTTTATAAGTTAAGAATAATTGATTGTTATAAATGATTATTCATTATTGTCGTAAATAAAAAAGCAAATGTGGCAAGTTTTAAAATGGCATGACCCGTGATCCTGGACTTTGTGATATCCCCAAAGTTAACAATTAAAACAATAAAACATTGTTAAACTACAGAAAATTTTTATTGATATTGTTGCGGGTTACGAGCCAGCTTGGCAATAAAACAATATAAGTATATATATATGTGTGTGTGTGTGTGTGTGTGTGTGTGTATGCGCGTGAGTGTGCATCACCTTCTTTGGACAAGTTCCTTATTCTTTTTTCTTTTAAACACGAGCATATATTCGGATTTCGCATTCTTGTAAACTATTGCAGGAACCGAATTCTTCCATTCAGCCAGACTTTAGTCATTATCTGCAAGATTTATTGGTTTATGCAGATAATCAGATAAATGCCTAGAAAGTTGTTTGAAATATGATTTCTTGCCTATTGTTAGAAATTTGTATTATCTTTGATTTATTTAATTTGTTTATTTCATCAATTGCAATCTCCAGGTGAATTTGTATACCTTCAACCTGACCCGGATCTTATTGTTTTGAAAAATATATGACGGAAGACGTTACCGCGCATCGCAGTTGACGTTACAAACATGTGGCGCAAGGCAAAATACCGAGATGTTTTTAAAACAATGAAAATGATTACAAAATTTACATATCAGACGACAGTAGTGCAGTAACGTGAACAATGGTCGAAAAATGGGTGAGTGCCCCGCTTTGGGAGCAGGGAAGGTACTTTCGTCATTTTCCGGAGCGAAATCAGAAAGGATTCCGCTGCCCGGCAAGGCAAGCGCGATGCCTCCGAAGTCCGCATCGCGGCCCTTTTTCGTGTATCTTTGAAGTTTTGGATTTTGTCATCGAACCAGAAGTCACATCGAAAGCCTGGAGGCTCGAAGATGATTTAAGGTTTTATTTTAGGTCCTTAGCCAGCTCGTTTTAAATCTTTTAAAGACGCAGAGCAAAAACTCGTGATGAATGCCGCGACGGCGCTTGGACAAAGCTGCTTCATTATTTATGAGTGCTTAATTTTACTTTTCCTGCAAGCAAATTTTAAGGACCTCAGATTTATGCAACTGAAAGCCGGGCGCTACGTCGCGGCTTAAAACCTGCACCGAAATTTTTCGAGGCATAATTTTCGCTTATTTCTGACGGAAGATGCCGAAATAATTTTGATCTTCAAACACTTTCTCATCAAAGACTTCATCTGTAAAACGGATATCGGTCGAGGGATTCAATATCTGAAATTTATGTATTTGAACATGGAGAATTCTTCACTTGAACAATGATAAAAATTATTGCTTCTATTTCCAAATACATTTAGATATACTCATTTGGCTCAGTTCAAGTCGTGATTCGAAAAAAAAGATCGTAAAATGTATATATAGTCAATGAGTTCATTTAAAAAAAAATGTTAGTTCAACATTCTCAACTGTGCCTAAATGTTATATTTATGCGCTCCAAATATAAAAAGAGCTAGGCGCGTTTGATTTTAAACCACGCATCCCGTATAATTGTAACAAGAGACTTCTTCGTATATATCTTTGAAAACATCTCCAAAGGTATTTTAAGTAGCTTAGAGAAGCGGTTTTAAATAGGGGATGATCGGATTTCGGGCAAAAAATATTTCATTAAACTGGGGTTGAAATGGTGGTCATTTTAATATGGGGTTCTCCCCATAGATACTACAATTCGTAGGGTCCTCACTACAAAAGAACTGATGACTTGTACGGCATCGGTTCACATAATCTGGAAATTATTTTGATAAACCGAAATTGACTAAATATTTCAGACCCTGTAAAACCAGGAGTAAGGTTATAAAGTCAAGTAAAATTTCACGCAAACCGGATATAACATTATTAAATGCGAGTTGTCCGTACGTATTAACGCGGAGGAATAGTCAAAACGGCAAACCAGGTTTTTATATATATATATATATATAGACCTACTTATTCAATTTTGTAATATTACAATTAAGCATATTAGCCGACATTTAAAAAGTTTATAAAATACTCCCAGACCTGCGATATGTTTATCAAGGACCATACCGTATATCGAAACTTTGACGTATGAATGAAAAAAGTGACAAAAAAATACGAAAAGTGGTATTTTATACGGCAACAAAAAAAATATGTATATATATATATATATAAATCCAGTTGAGCGAAGCGAATCAGATCGTTGTACTTTAGTATACGATTAATCTATTTAGTTCAGGTTTATCTGCGATAATACAGAAATATAATACACGTTTGTCTCGGATAGTTTTTAAATGTCCGGAGATTCTGTGAATCATAAAACTAAACTATCCGAACGATGCAATGTTGCGAAGTACATAAATAGGTGGGGATTGCTTGAGACGGTTGGCACTGATAAATTTTTCAGGTCAAAATAATTTCTACAAAACAGATCTTCAGACTGTAATAAATAAGAATAAACAAAACACGGAAAACATATTATTTTCTTATTGAGAACTGAAAATTAAATTAAAATTTATACTCAACATGTCGTTGGTTGTTTTCATGTGAATATATGCACTGCTGGCATTTTTCACGCGAAGACAGCACCGTAAGTCGTGATTTCTAACGTACACATTGTCAGGGGAAATTGTGTTACATAAATGCGGCCATTCCTGCGGTTCGGAAAGCGGGGACCAAAAAAATTGTTCCACGTAGTGGGTGCGAAAGTATATTGTCAAATAGAAAAAAAAATAATAAAAAAAATAAAAATTCTTTCTCGTGTCCACCGGACTCGGATTTACACTTTAACGCAGCATGTACACTGCCGAATAATTAATAACGTGCGGGGGTATCGCAAAAGGGAAAGGTAAAAACAATTTTTAAGTGGCTCAATCGCAATTTGCGAGGGAACATTTTCAATTTTTCGCTATGCCGAATCGAAAAATGTTTGCCGTGATTATTTGACGGACGATCGAAAAACCCTCATCGAGTCGGCCCAAATTGTACCGCACGGAGAGAGGGAGATTCGTGCCGCGTAAAAAGCTGCGTCACCCGACTGGATCCCAATGTGCCTCGGCGTTAAAATCCTCTCCGACGAAACGATTCCGGCAAACCTCGGGCACAACGCTAATCGTGCATGCGTTGACAAAAACGCACTTCCTTCGCGTTATGTAACAGGTTTTCGACGTTACCAGAACCTCGTGAAGTGTTGATCGCTCCAAGAGAGATCCACACTTTAAGATATAACGAAATACATATTTCAGGTTTTTGAATTGGAGCAAGCGCAACTTTCAAAATGCGCCGAGAAATCGGAAACGGCAAAGAAAACGGAACTTAACTTCGGGCAACAGGCCGTTTGCGGCTTTCCTCCGCGTGCCTTTTTGTATCCAATTTAAATTAATGTCACATTCTACACGGTTTACATCGTGATCGAGACGCACAAAAGAAAGGAGCGGAATGAATAAAAAAAAAATGGCGGAATATATAATTCTCTCTTTTTATTGTTCATTTTCAGGTTGCAGATGAATATAATAAAAACTCCAAAAGCTATTAATGCATTCGGTAACTGAAGCGGAGTAAACTTCCTTTAAACTTTCAGCATCGCATGTTTCTCCAGCCCGTGATGGCTTCCTTCTTTCAAATGTCAGTTGGTTGCTCCTTATTTGAACGAATCACAAATTTAAGGCAACTTTATTAAATTGAATTTTACGACCGGTAACTGATTAAATACCTCTCTCTCATTTGCGTGCGTGTGTGTGTGTGTGTGTGTGAGTGTGTGTGCATGCACTTTCGTCTCCGGTTCCATCAACCTGGATGTACCATCAACTCGTACCTGTGATCGAATCATCGATGCCTACCATCGGCAGGAAATTCCATTTTAACTTCCGTAATTTATTACAGTCACAACGGAAAAAAAAAAAATATATATAACAAATGTTCAACACATGTGCAAGTGAAAGCGAATGACATCGCTGCCCAGGAATAAGCGACCTGAGTTTTTCCTACTTTGTGCACTTTCGATGCTTGGTTCGTGCCCGAAAAGGCGTTCTGACGGGGTTTTCCGGGGGGCAAGACCGAAAGGGCCCCGTCCGCGCCGCAAAAACGAGGGATTCGGAGCGAAAAATCTGACGGAAAATCTTTTTAACGCCCAAAAAATATTTCGCCCGGTTATTAAAGGACTTTCACTCGGTTTTCAAATGGCTTTCCAAACTGTCAATGTGCGCTAAATCGCATTTGTTCTTTTTCGATACAAACTTTTAATGAATAGATGGAAAGTGTCCACACACATATAATTCGTTTTCTTTTATAGTTGGAATCACGTTTATTACGACATTTTTTTTTTGTCCTAATCCCATCAGTTACATTATAATTGACTGCATTTCTCTCCGAGTGGCACATCATTTATAAAAAAGATTTTGGGTTCAGCCACAGGTTCTAAGCCAGTTCTTCCGTTTCGTTGCAAACGCAAGGGAATCGTTCCGCTTTGAACGATTGGATTTCTTCGCCGTCAACGTACAAACTCCAACTTAAGCATATTAACGCGGTAAGCGATGGGATTAAAAGCAAAACCTTGGGTGCAGCTCGTGGAACACATGCGGAAGAATTTTGGGCACCTTCGGCGGGGGGCGTTACCGGCACTGTCGCACGAGCACTTCGCAGCGAGGCTTGCATTCGGCTGCGCTGCGACAGAACCCTGCACCCTGCTTCGGACCGCCTCCGGCAAAATTAAATTCTTGCAAAAGCGATCCCGTGCGGGCTCCGGGAACAGAAAAGCTCGCTCGGACCGCGAAACCAGAGGAAGCCGCGGGGACCGTCCCTGCAGCGTGGAAATTCCCGGGCCGGAAAGACAGCGCGGAAAAGCGAAAAATTCACAAAACGGCAGACAGTTTAAGCTTCCACAGATGTTCCTTTTTAATTTACAGCTCGAGCGCTAATTAAACTAAATGAAATATATTAATTTTCATCGGAAAACTTGCTTCGTTTGTTGTTGTCCATTATTCCGGACGTTGATTTGATGATTTCGCGCTGAGGACGCGCCACCGACGCCGTCGGATTTTCCCGCACGCTCTTCGGCTAACCTTAGAACCTGACTGAGGGAGAACCGTTCCCGTTCGCAGAGCCCCCCCCCCCCCGGATCCCCGCAGCCAGGCCGGGGCACGTCGAGTGCACGCGCAATTGTCGGGTCTCCAATCTCGGAATGCCTGCTCGCCACGGAAACGCTCAGCTCTCAACGGAGTTTTTCATTTCCGTGCCTCTGCCATTTTTAAAACGGTTTACTAAAAGCAGGATCGGCGAGGAAGGAAAAGTCCACTTTTGAACCGAAATTGTGTTTAGTTACCATGCTAGATAAACAAGATTCGTAAAATATCAGAGGGATCTTTATTTGCACAGCCAACTCCTAGAGTCGGGGCGACGTGAAATCTAACTGAGATTTTACAACGTGAAATTTTAATGCCATTCTCCTTTACATTATAAATGTTCGTTCGCTTTTGCCAACGTGAGACCGTTGCTCCGTTCCGTAAATATGTCAGATCGATATAAATTCCAGTTTTTTATTTACGGATTTTTTCTTTTTTCTCTCCCTTAAGGAGTAATTTTTGTTATTCCATCATATTTATATAAAAATTTCAACGGATCCACGTAGATTTTCGAAGACCGATTCGGAATGCTTTTGCGCGTCTTCGAACCGCGAGATTCGGGAAATCTTTGACCTGCGGTTTTCCGATGGCGCGGATGTTGCCGCGGAAGAAAAAAAAAACACCGAAAATGAAGAAGTTTGCCAAAAATCGCCCCAAAACATACTGCGGCGGAGAGCTTAAGCGTTCTCGGCATGCGAACAAGAAGCTTCGGGCATCAAAAATTTTGGGTTTCCCGATGATAAAACATTTTGAGAGATCCCGAATTTTGCATCCCCCGCAGACGCGGTCCGAAAGGAATCGTAAAAATTTTCAAAAATACTGCACAATGCGCAGCTCAGGCGGATCTCGCATCCGCAGCCGAATTTTCATATAGCGAATGGACAGTCAGATAATAAAATTAATTGTTTCGTGTCAGGATTTTCCGGTTGGCAATTAGCGAGGATCGAGAGAGGGAAAATGAAATTTACAGCTTGTATAATCATAGATAATAGAGCTACATAAAAAGCTTTTACCGCACAACCACCGGGACCTGGAACGGAGGCTTTACTTTCGCACGGAATATGTAAATTCATTTTAATCATTGCGTTTCTTTATCTTTTAATGTTATAATTTATAGCTCTTTTTATATTATTAAAAAAAAAAAAAAAAAAAGAAATTAACTTGATAATACCGAGCATGGTATGAAACGTAAATGGTCGGTACCGGTAATTATTGAGGTGACGTCCGAATTTAATTGGAAACTGGTCACTTAACATTAAAGGCAATGATTACGTGGAAAAATTACATTCGAATAAGCGATCCCAATCAGGATTACATGGAAATTATAACGAAAAGTTATTTATGTCGCTCCGATCAAATAATTTTCAGTTTCGTTTTCGTTTGCTCGACGTCGAATTCGCTCTGCCCGCCGGGGCCCGAGGAGCGCGGACACGTCCGCAGCCGGCTCGCGCGGGACACCGGACGCCTCGGAGCTGCTGCCACGGGCGGATTTCGAAACTCGCGCACCGCGAGTCGCGGAAGCGAAAGGAGGAAAAAAAAAAGGAAACGAATAAGATTTGGATTCCTCCGCGGGCTCCGGAGAGGACGCTCCGGGAAGCCTCGGGCGCAAAGGGAAATTTCATCCGGTCAAGTTTGGAGGCTGCCGCGGCAACCTCGCGCCCCGGCTTCGTCGGGAGTTGAAAACGGTCTCAAAATTGACCTTTTCCGCGGGGAAAAAAGAGCAAAAAAAAAAAAAAAAAAAAAACTTGTCCGCGTAACATTCCGATTTGATTTGTATGAATGAGAATGTTTATATCTCAATAATGAATTTTAAAAAAAAAAAAAAAAAAAAAAAAGAACTTTCAGAATTTTACGAGATCGTGGAACTAGATCCAGATTTTCAATGCCATCCACACTTCAAAACCCTCGGCGCGAGCGAACGTCCACGGCCTCCGAAATGCATGCGGCGTTACGGCTCGTTTTCTCCGTTTCCGAGCCCTGCAATTACGGCTACGCCTGCGCCCGAACCTCCGAAAAAAATTCGTCGGGAAGTGGAACGAGGAGGATTCTTCCTACCAGAAGCGGCTACCGGCTAATTATTCATTCTGCGCCATTAGGATCCTAAACGGTTTTAGGCCTTAGGTGGTAGCCGCGGTTGTGGTCGCGTGGCGCGAGTGGGAGGATTATCAAAAGGGCATTCAAACATTTATAAATCTTCTCCCGGCAATTACCAATAAAAATAAATAAATGAAAACGACTTCGCTTCGTCGCAGAAACGTCATTTTCCCTCCCTCCCTCGTGAAATTCCGCGTCATTTGATATCGGAGGCCGCGTCAAGTGTTATTTTTAATGTTTTCTTGACTTCGCATTCCCCATAAAATAAAATCCCGACCCACAAGTCGAAATTCTTTTGTTACTCGGGGGAAGAAAAAAAAAAAAAATTTTTTTTTTCTTCCCCTCCACAATGGAAACGAAACCTTTCGCGTTGTTCGAGCCGGAGCCCGCAAATCGCGGGCGTTGTCTCGGGGGCTGCGCGGAGCGGCCCGGCGCCGGGTCGGAGGCCCGAGACGCGCGGACGGACGCGTCGCACTCGGTGAGCGCTTCGCCGGCGAAAAAAACGCTGCCGGATCGCTCCGCCGCGAGAGGGGGCGCTGCAAGTGCAAGTACCGAGGAACCTTTCGGCCCGGGCCAACCTGCCAACGTGACCCCGCATTATTTATTTCCCTCCATCTTTTATCCATTTCCGAATCGATTATTTCCATTCATTAACGATCCGTCAAATTTTTTCTCTCCTCTTCTTATTCTTCTCCCAATCTCATTTTTATGTACCTGTATCTTTGGAGTCCGAAAATCTTTTATTTTTTTTTTTTTTTATTTTTATTTTTATTTTTTTTTTCTTTTTTCCCCCGACCGATTTCAATGAACAACATGTCAGAGCGAGATTACAAAACGAAATCACTTAACGTTTCACGCAGGCGAAGCAGAACATCACCCGCTTGTCATGGGTTAATTGCAGCGCAGACGGATTTTGGCCGGGGATCGGTAAACGGTTTCGCTGAGGAAGACCGTCGCGGTGCTTTCCCGGCTTTCGCTTTTCGGAGTGCCTCCCCCCCCCCCCTCCCCCGGGGACGTGGCAGGAGACGGCGGTTTTTTCCGCCCGGAAGGGAAAGCGACCGGAGCGCGGCCCTCGCGATGGCATCCGACGTCCGCCGAAAGGGTCGGTGGCCGCGCGCCTGCCTTTCCGAATGTTTTCCCCGCCTTTAAGCAAACGCCTCCGGTTTTCTGATTGATTTTGAAGCGCTCGCGTTGCGGAATCTCAGATTTTGATCGCTTGCGTCTGTTCGAGTGCCATTGTTATATTCTTGGGCCCGGACTCGTTGAAAGCATCGAAGCGCCAATACGCATTTCCTTTTCGTTTTTTCGCCGTGCCTTTCCGCCGTCTGAAACGTTATCGAGTTGACTTCGATCCGCGGAAAATGGCGGAAGCATTTGGTATAATTATAAAAACTCCTTTTAACCATGCCTGCTGCTATCGCTAAATTAAAAATTTTTATTAATATGGAAATATTGCTTCCTGGTCTTGCTTTGGTTTGTAAAAAAATTTATCTGAATTGCATATTTTTATGTTCATCGAAAAAAAATAAATAAATAAGTAAAACCAGATCCGGGACTTTCTCTTTTCTTTATAATTGGCCGCTCGTAAAATAAAAAGATTTTTACATAAGAGTAAATTCTGCCAAAAGTAAAATCTGGGCTAACATAAAAAATTAGTTTCTGATCGCAACTTGGTGTCCCAAGTCGAGTTTTGCAGATCGAGGCGTTTCAGGTGCATTTCTTCCATCTCCGAAATCTGAAATTTTCGCATTTCCAGCGGGTTTACAAGAAGGCTGTGCCCACGGACCGAGACCGACGAGATGCATATTCGTTTGTATTATGGAGCGTCGGTATAATGCGCGTCCGCGTCCTCTCTCAGCGCGCAAGTTATTTTCGCAGGGGTTTTCGCCATTCGGACGCTCCTCATCGACTTTTAAGTTATCTTCTTCGCTTTTAAACGTAACCCAAAGAGAAATTGGGGTGTCAATATCCGCAACAAAAACAATAACACAATTAAAATTCAATTAATCTATCTGTTTACTTCTATTTTCTTATTTTTTAATACGATTCCCGATTGAATAAGGCCACTTGAAACAATTCTCAGACGAATTCACTGACATTTAGACTAGACATTCACTCATTAATACTGATTTCATGACATGCTCGCCTCGGGAAACATTTCAATAAAACAAATCTACCCAGATAAGAATTTTTTTTCCTTAACTGTCATTAGCTCTTCGCCCAGCGTCTCTCGGATAATTGCTGCCGGCCGCAAAGCGAGGCTGTTTTCGATCGCGCGGAGATCTGGGAACCGCTGCCGCTGCGGGGAAAGGCCTGCGGGATCCGAGCGAAATTGGAGAAAAAATCGTCCGAGAGAAGTTCCGGCATGGATTTCGTTGACTTTTTCCGGAAAACCGGGGGGGGGGGGCCTTCCTCCTGCCGCGCCGTTTTTCGTCGGCCGTTCGTTCCGGCCCGACGAGACGCCGCGATTTGCGCCACGATCCAAACGTTGTGTAACCCGATCGTGGCTTCTGCGGGACGTGTTTTAAGAGGCAACCGGTCGAAATCCGCGCACCCGAAATCAGTTAATCATTTCGAGCTTCTCATTCTTGTAGGAATCCTGCCGGCGATAAAGATCGAAAATCGTGGCTTTTGATCAAAATGGCGCAACTTTCGAGAGGGAAAAAAAAAAAAAAAGGAGAAGGAAACGAAACGTACCACGTAAATATATATATGTATATAGTTAGATTTATTAAATAGTCATAAGATGATGCGAGATAAAGGGAGTGGAATAAGACAGCCTTGGATAAAAAATTTTGGTAAACATAAAAATAATTTAAAAGGAAAATTATTATTAAGGTGATTATTTAAGTTTTTGTTTTAATAATTTTAGAGAATTAGCAGTTGAACTGTTGGCATTTAAATGGCTCATCAGACGAAAGAAGTCGCGTTTTGGTATACATCAAAAACTGGTATTTCTTGGCGACAATATATTTCCTCGTCCAGTGCAGTTTTTAATTAACGCCGGCTTAATTATTCACGTTGCGGCGAGCGTCTCCCGGGAGAAAGGGCCGGACTGGTGCAGGTTCGCATCGCGGACCGTCTGCCGAGGTGCATCCGGATCCCACCCCGCAGGAAGTGACCCTCCGCGTCGGCGGCCCCCGGGGTGGTAAGTTTCATCGCGCGTCTCGTTCGGTCGATCTCCGAATCCCGCCGCGGCGCAAAATCTCCGATCGGCCGAAGCGAACGAGCTTCCGGGGAGCGTTCGCGGCCGGAACATTTCCGGTCGACCTGGAGCCTTCCTCGAAGTCGCCCGAACGTCCGCCTTCGCCCGCCGCGGGATCGCTTTTACCCGCGAATCTCGGCGAGGGGCGTGCGGCCCCGGGAAAACTCGTCGCTTCGAAACTTGGAATCGCGGAAAGCGCCGCTGCGGCAGGTCCGTCGAATCTCGCGGGAGTCCATTTTGGATCCGAAAAAGTTTTCTCTTTTCTTTTGTAAGTTTTGGGGGGCCTCGTTGCGATAAATAAAAAGGCGGTTTGAGAGAGCTCAGACATTTTTCTCGAAGCAAATGAACCCAATTGGTTTTACTTAACGCGCAATAACTCAAATATTTTCAGCATTTTCACGGCCGGCTGCCGTTAACGGTCGATTCACGGGAAAGGCACGGAAGCGCTGCTGCCTTTCCCGTGCGGTCGATCTGGCACGGTGCGATCGTCTCGATAAAAGTTTCCTCCGCGGATAATGAAATTATCCGCGGTTTCCAAAGAGATCTCCGAGTGGGAAAAGCAGATCCCGAGACGGGAAACGCGAAACGGCCGCGTGGAAAGTCGATTTGCCTTTGCCCGCGCGCCGCATGTCGATGCGCAAGGCACCGATCGCGGCGCATCCTAAGAGCGCGAGCGCCCTTCCCTTCGGGAAAATGTCTCCTCGCTCGTTCAAATGCCGGGGAGGATGCGCTTGGTTTCGGGCTTTTCTTAAATAAATGTGAAGTTTTTTCTTGCGCGCGATGCACCGGCGCTTCCGGTCCGACGGGCGAAACTGCAACCGGTGCATTCCGCTTCCTGTCGAGCGATCTCTACCCGCACGAGGCGGCGGTGGAAAATGGCGAGCGCGAATTTGACGTGGAATATTTTTTTTTTTTTTTTATTACGGGGAAAAAATTTTTCCGCGTCCGGCAGACCGGGAAAAGCGGATCTCGGAGCGTCGGGTTCCGATCTCCCGTTCCGGCGTCCTCCTCGGACTCTTCCTTCCTTTGCCGCGCTCCCGGAAGCTCCCGCGCGGCGGAAGCGCTCCCGTGCGTTTCCGCGTTCCGAAAAATTTCGCGGGTGTTTTGTCGCGCTTTCCCCGAGCGGGATCGGCAGGAAACGGCAACCGCGATAAAACGCATCTGCTTCGGGAGATGTTCGCCATCTTTTATTCATGGTTTATCTTTTATTCATTTCCCCCAGCATTCGATTTTTAGGTCTGATAAATTTCTTAGCATTAAAATATTTCTGGTGCGTCATGCATTTTGAATGAAAATCATTTTTCTTCTTAAACTTCCATCGGGTACGAAAAACATTCGTATTTTTCTTTACCGCTTTATGCATATTAACCTTTGCAGCATCCCCGGTTTGCCGGTCCCCGTCGGAGGCGGAAGCTTCTCCTTCGGGATCCGCCGCCGGAAATCGACCGCCGCGAACCCGGGTGCCTTCCCCCCGAGTGCGTCGCGTCCGCTGCCGAGCAACCTCCTCGGGTTCGTTGCTCCCGACGTCCTCGGCAGTCGCGAATCGCCTCAAGCCCGAGTAAATTCGATGGCACGGAGTAAATGCATGACCCGCGAGCAGAACGGCAGAAGCCGTCACCGCGGCCGAAACTACGGGTACCAGACATCCGGGCGTTCTGCTCCGTTCCCTGTTCGAATTCTCCGCGAATGTTAAAATCCATAATTTATGGAATCGTTACCGCTCCAATTAGGTGTAACGAACGTGAGATCGGGGCACGCCGCGAATCGAATTAGCCGATTTTCCTTAGGACGAACCTTAACGCGTAAAAATCGCAAGTCAATCCGTACGCGTATTCAAATTTAAGCGATTTCGCGTTGCGTTCGGACCGTCGACGAAATCTACCGCGCACGGAGCGCGAGCTTTTGCATCCAAAATCCCGTTTGCGACGCACGGAAAAGGAAAGTCTTCCCGAGGGCTCCCGTTTCTAACCAAAGCTCGTTAAAAGCGGAAAAGCGCCGAGGAAGAAAATTCGCGTTCGGCTCCGTCAGAACCGACCTCAATTTCCAGTTGCGTTCAGATTTCTGCCGAAAAAAAAAAAAAAAAAAAAAAACTTAATTTTATTCATAAATTCAAAACATACGCAAAACCTCGGCCAATTTGCTGGATGTATTACAAAATGAATTTACGAATTGCAAACGAATAAATACATAAAATGTCGATTAGATTAAGTGCATGAAAACGTTCCACGTTGGCAGGGAAAATAATTGGAAATACGGACGACCAAAGGGACTCTCAGAAAGTAATGAAAACGCATTGTTTTCGCGGTGGGGCACATTTCGAAGGCGCGCGCAAATATCCAAATTGATTTTCGCACGACGTGAGTGCGGGCGACGCCGGGGCATCGCCGATTCGCACGGAGAAACCCCGCAAATAAATTCCTCGAGGCGTCCGGTTACCATCCCAATGCAGCCATCGAAAAGTGCGAGTTTCCAAATGTATTAATTACATGAAAATCAAAATGCGATGGCAATTAATTCATTTGGGAGTTCCGCACCCTGCGAACGGCGTTTCGTACGGCATACGTTCGGGGCGTTTGAATAAATTGTTGTCATTATCTGCCACACCTTGAATCTCCGTCAAATTACGGTTAAAAGAAAAACGCGGCGTGGAAATGTACGAAATACAAAGATGCTTTTATAATGTGACAAGGATCGGAAGTGGAAAACGTAGGTTGCTTCGAATCCCGACAGAACCGCTATGAGTTTGTGTGCCTGCGAACTATCGCGATTAACAATTAACAATATTTAATGTATATAAAGATTGGGAATCGGCAATGCATTTCACTCGCGATACATTTTTCGCGTCAAACATATATTCGCAGTCAGGAGTAAATCTCGGTTGCCATCTCCTCGTTCGGCACCCAAAACAAACGTTTAAATTTGCATTAATCGCTAATTTTCGGACATTATCAGAATAAATCAAATTTTTCATTTTTTTTTTTTCGCATCCTGACGTGAGGGATGCTCCGGCGGTAAAACCCGGGAGGTTTCACGCTGATTCGGATCCGAAACAGGAGGCAGCCAAAACTCCGATAAACGAAAGCCAGAAAGCGTCGATTATCCCCTAAATATATGGTAAAATCGTGGAAAAAGACGGAAGAGGAAGAACCGAGGAACGTGCACACCTGCAGTGGGAGCAGCCAATCGCGAAGAAATTCAGGTTCACCTCTTCCGGTACTAATTGATCCAAATTAAGGCGTTCGCCCTTAATAAGTGCCCGAGATACCAATCTCACAAATCACACGAGAGATTCAGGTCGATGGGCGGGAACAACGAGGCGCAATTTTTGCGCACTTTGCGCGTGCAGTCGAAGGAAGTCCAAAAGGCACGAACGCGGCCGACTTTCCGAAGGTTCCGAAGCCGAGTGGCGAAGGAAAAAAAAAGCGTTCAGAAAGCAGATGGTTCGATGCCACACGAAAGTGGTACCTCTAATTATGATTTCTCGGTTGAAATTATTGAACCATTGTTAAAAATATTGTAATTATTGCTTCAGATACAAGGAAGAAATTCGACCACAATATTGCGATCAGTCATCTAATAAATAAGTTTCTCAGGTTTTTTTTAATACCGTACCTTAAACACCTGCTTGCTTAAGAAAAAAAACATTTTTCAAAACGTCAATAATCTATAAAATGTAAGTAATTTTTATGTTTGAATTTTTTTTTTTCCGAGGCATGAACCTGAAATACATAAGCAAATGGAAATGGAAGTTGGGAAAAAAGTGGCCCCGCTGAGCGATTCATTGCCATATCTATATCTGCCCCTTCTGCATGACTTGCCTCAATTAAAGAATAAAATGCAATCCGATGGGTACTCAGCCTTTTTTGTTTTCACCTAAAGCGAGGCTGCTCGTGCGGGCGACGCGCCACGTGCACCTCGCCCGCTCTCGGCTGCCGGGTGCCTGCGGCGACGGCGCTGCTGCCGGCTGCGGTCCGAGAGTCCGGCGGCGGAGGAGCCCCGACTTACCGAAGAGGCTGGAACCGTTCTCGGACGATTCCCGGCGGTTGGCGTTCGCGAACGGATGTCAAACGCAGATGGTCAGTTGCGCCCTTCTCCCCGGGCTTCCGACGGCGGCTTTCTGCTCGAACGAAAAATGTGCGAAGCGCTTTTCCTTCGAGAACCCTTTCGCTCCTTCGAAAGGATCGCATCCTTTCCCGCGTAGCGGCGCCTTCCACCGAGCGCATTGCGCGTTCGAATGCAGCTCGAATTTGAACGCTATTGATCGGCCTTTGCGAGACCCACTCAACCTCTCCGATGTAGCTCGCGATGCAATTTCCTCCGAGGGACCCAAACGCTCCGCCAAGTAATTTCCGCCAATTATGACTTTGATTTTTATTCGAGGGCTTTGCTGACTTTTGACGAGGTTAGCTGTCGAAAACTCCGAATTGGTTTCAAGCCGGAGGTTACCGATGGCGATGCAATGCAGCTGAGCTATGTTGCTCTTACTGTCCTGCGTAATGCTGCACCAGACGATTGCTGAAAGTCGTTCGAAATAATTTTATCCCGTTCAGTGATTTTCGCGCATCGGCTTTGACTTTTGCGCTTGAGAAAAATGAAAGAACGTGCGAAAATTTACAAAATTCGCGAGGTAAATAAAAATAAGCGCCACGATAAAAACTCCATCGGTTCTGTGGACCAAAGATATTTTACAGTATCCAGTCCCACTGCAGAAACACATAAAAACCGATTTGTGAAATTTCTGAATAATTCCGCAGCATGAGACTTGCTCGCCGTCCCGAAGCCGAATCAATTTTCTCACATTCCTGATGGTGAAATACATTAAATATATTCAACGGGCTTTTCTTTCATGTGTATTAAAATACGTGAGCGTGTATATATATATCTGCTTAATGCACGACTACGTACATTTACTGCAATATTTTGAAATGCAGCACCATCATGTACGGTCCGAAATCTTAAGCCTTACACGTATTTCGATGACCAGTGAATTAAATTTGGTTCAGGAAATATGATCAATCGCGGCGTTCGTGATGCGATACTCGACGTCATAAATAATTCGATAAAGATAAATATGAATATTTATTCATGTGCACTAAGTAATATATATTTGACACTAAAAAGAGACACTTACGTTATTGATTATTTGGAAAGCGTGCATTCTATTATACCCTAATCCATTATAGGATAAGTGTGATGTAATATGCTCTTACAAAGTATAATATAATCTGCATACATTATATGGCCTTTGAATTTTTCAACATTTTTGATACCTCTTAATGAGAATTAGGTCTTGAAAAGATTACGCAAATCATTTGGGGAAAATATGCATCGCCAACGATATGCTTCTACCGCATTATATATCTATATTATTTATGAGCTTCGACAGTTATTTTTTTCATAGTTTTGGGAGCAAAGTCAGATTTCCTTCCCGAAACCCGAACTGTCGGGGGTCGCAATCTCCTTTACGGAAAGCGCACATTTTTGATTTACCGTCAGCAATTTTTCAAAAGATCACGCATTTCGCGTTGTCGCATCCTCACCAGGGCCGAACTTCCGTTTTGGTGAGGGTTTCGTCCGCGTTTGTTCAATCGATGTCTCCGTTTATTCGCTTCGGGCATAAACTTTACGGAAATTCTCAATCCGGAATGGAAACGGTCCGATAATTGAAAGTCACGAAAAAGAACTGCAAAAGAAGCAGTAAAGAAGGGAAAAACCACCGTTCTTTTTATTAGGCATCCTTCAGTTAAACGTTCAGGTACCAAAATCGTTAGCCCATTCCGTCAGAAGGCAGGAATTTCTTATAATTTGTTTACAACGTGAAATATCCCGAAAATTCTCGCAGTATTTACTCGGGATGCGTCGCAAGGGCGCCGACAACGCAGAATTCGTACCGAAACGTGAACAAAGCGTAAATGCCTCAGGTCCGGCTCCGGCGCTGACATTTGCGGTTTCGTCGGGGAGTTTTTCCGGGACATCTCCGGGACCCGGTTCCAGAGCCGGGGCGGTTCGCGCGCGACAATCATGCCGACGCCCTCGGGGTTGACGTGCCCGAATCGACGCCGAGAGAGTCGGGTCTCGCTTCGCTGGCGGCTTTAACAATCCACAAAACTGATCGGAACCATTAGCTTCCTGCGTGCCGAGTCGCTAATTATTTGCTGTAACGCAAGTTCGGAACGATAAACCCGCAAAATGCGACACTTCAGATGCGAATGACATTAAAATATTGGCTCGGGATCGGAGAGTTATTGATCTGAAGCGGATGATTCTGCGTGCCCTACTGATCCGGACTTCTGCATTGTTCAGCGATCCCCTGCTGAAATTTTTCCCGACTGCCGAACTTCCATCTTTTGCCACTTTTAGTTTTGACGCAATCGGGAGTCGTAGAAATAACGTGCTAGGCGTTTACCGGAAAAAAAAAAAAGATTCATTTCTGTGCATTCAGTTTTTAAACAGATGAAAACTTAAAAAAGTACCAGTCTGAGCTGCCGTACAATGCTTGGCTTATGGACTGGTGTCATCATCGTAATAAATGTTACGAAATCTGCATTTTATAGTTAAAAAGTACATTTAACCACTCGCTCTCTTCTTTCAACCCCTGACACATAACCACCCTCTTCCTCTTGGACTTGTTTTTACATCTGCAGTCTTGGTCCAATGGAAGTAGAAACACTAATTGCTTTTAAAGTTTCATTCCTCACCCAAGTAACTCCTATATTTTGCAAATGACCACGACCATTTGACCTGCATTCCTCCCCAAGGGTTGTTTTTTTATCATCCCTTATAATGAATCTTTACATTGCCCCAAAGACTGAAAAAATCATTTTAATTTTTCTTTCTTTTTCACTCCATCTTTGTTGCCCTCATCTTCTTGTCTCTTCTTTTTTTTCTCTTTTCCATCCAGTTACATTTTTCTCTTCATCTCGGAATTTCAGGTACGAAGGAAGAGGTCTGAATCGCGTGTTGAGCCATCAACGTCTTTTTTTTTTTTTTTTTTTTTTTTAAAAAGCTGCAGATCGCATGTTACCGCTTTGGAGATCCATTAACGGTGCATGTTTCCACATTTACATACCTTTTTTTTTTTTTTTTTTTTTTTTTTTTAACAGTTCCCAGTGTCCGAAATGTTCTGCAGATCTCATTTCATTCCAATTTTTAAAACTTCCATTTTTTTATCCGGCGGTGAGATTCAATTAAAAAATAAGGCCCCTCCGCAAGGGCCCACGGCACAGCTATGCAGCGAAGGGAGCGAGGCCTTGTATCTCGTTGAAAGGCTTGCAGCTTCCGAAGAATGAGCTAACAAATGCATTGCACAGCAGCGAATACACGCATAAGATTTTCACCCAATGTCGAATGACAGCTATACATTTCATTGGCAAAGTAAATACCTAAATTTTTGCATTCGTCCGGTCCAGTAGAAATGATTTACTGAATAAGGTATCCGGACTGGAGGGTGGCGCGTCTGGAAGACGTGACTGGATAGCGGTGGGGTAGTTTCTTTGCACAATCAAATTTTTCATTTAAGCGTATTCGGTGAAAAGATCAAAATTTTTCCACTTGAACTTGCTCATTTTCATCGTTTGTATCGCGCAAGACGCGGCGCGATCGTGCTACCGAGCGAAAAATACATATTGGCGACCTAATGCAGGGATAACGAACACATTTCACCAAAAGCCACGGAGGATTTCAGGGGGGTGAAGGATAAATCAAAGAAGAAAAAAAAAATTGAATGATATTGAGGGATCATGTGTGGACAATATGCATGTGTTACAATGAGTTGACACATGATACTTTGAGATTGTTGGTACCCCAAAGAGCGAGGTCACATTTTCTGAATGTGCATGGTTTCCAGATATTTGAGCATCCAAATTTTTCGGGGTTCCGTGAGAATGCGGCCAAGAAGTGGTGGAACCAAACCTTCCCCTTCTCCTTCGAACCAACATCATCTCCAGTTGCCCAAGAAGACAGCAAGATTTTATAATGGAAACCACAAAACAGGTTATGGTAATTAAAGTAAAGTACAAAATTTAATTTACTTTAAATGAAGACTTGTAGTATAAACGCGTGCAATTATAGCTTCAAACATTTTGTAGGGCTGCCAAAAAGTGTACATGAAAATATGTTCCGAGATTTTAAACACCTGTGGAACGGGAGCGCTTAATCCTCTTGCGTTATGGAAAAAATATGGACGGGAAACGAACTGGTTACATAGGTTTGTTACCCCTTGAACATGTGGTAAAAGTTTGACTGCCTTTCATCCCTGGAGCAAGGGCAGGTATGTGCTCTTACGGTGCAGTTCACGATGCCTAATGCACAAGTTTGCGAGGGAACATTTTCAGTGCGGTTGTTTTTATAAAATTTCATGCATTATATGCAAATGATGTGTTCCTGCAAGCATCCAGTCCCGTACTCATTGCGCATTTACAATTTTGATTTTTTTCTTTCTTTTTTCCACTTTCCTTAAGAATTTTAGCTTCATCCAATTTCTGACGGCCGTGGATGACGACGACAGAAGTTTTCCTCAACCGGGTGTCGGTCCGCATGGGAATCCAGCAGAACTCTGTCTTTGCCTTCGAGCCCAAAAGCTTTATAATTGTAGGTGGACGAGGGAGGTATTTTTCGGCTCCGCCACAAAACGCCGCGGAGGCGAAATGCTGCGGGGCCCCCGTTTTTTCGTCGGTTACTGCAGGAATCTTTCCTCTTCCGGTCGTCCGAAGGTTTTTTCCGTAAACTTCCGAAAGCGAATTTCGTTTCCGTTTCGCCCGGCCTGGCCCAGGACTTATTGACGTTTTTATTATTTCTCTTTATTACCGGTAATTTTTACCTTGCGCAACCGATTTCACGAGACCGACCAAGTTTTTGTTCAAAGTATCATATTCCTGAGTCGGGTTATTTTTTTTTTTTTTTTAATTACAAAATAAACTGAAATCATTTTAGAATCTATAAAAATCATTCCAAACAGGTAATTTAATAGTTGGGGCAATTTCAGGTTGTCTTAATGCAGGAATCCCTTTACTGTTCATTCATGAGAACACTGAAAAGTTATACCGAATGATGATGTTATCGTCATTATCGGCAGCGATCTGATTTTTTTTTTTTTCCCTGGATTTTCACTACAAACGAGAATCGACATCATCCATCTTTCCACAATGACAAATTACGGAATTAATATTATTTAATCGCCTGTGTAAAATTGCTTCGTTTCGGGGCCTTCCTCACGTATCGGCACTTTCCACCGAACTTTGAGGTAATCTGATACACCCCGAGGGACCCTGCGGTGGGACAGCATTACGCAAACACCGAACATTCTTCCGAATACAATGGGAGAAGTATTTATGACACCGAAAGAGGAACATAAAATACGATTACGGAGCACTTATACGCGTATGTTTTCGGATAATAATAATGATAATGGTAAAAGTCGTCGTATGTCAGAGGATAATCGGTGAAGAACGGTTTACCAGTCGCAGGTTCTTGTGCATTTCTCGTATAATGAGCTTAACTGCCGTAACTTCTTATTCTCGGCTTTTTTTTTTCCATTTTTCTTTCTTTTTTTATAAATTCAAAATGGAAACAAAAAACCCGAGCAATTATGAAATTTTCCATTCTTTTACGTTATTTATAACAGTATAAATAAATTGAAATTATAATAAGTTTCCGTGAAACGTATACATCACGCTTTGTGAATCGAGAGTTCGGGCCTTGCTTGTATCTCGGCTCCGGCTCGTAAGATCCCAACCGAAACCGTTCGGTTCTGGCTCGGCTTTTCGGAGGCGTTCCACCCGACAGCGAGGATCGGACGCTCGGCAGGAAAGGACGCGCGATCCCGTCGAGCGGAGTCGATCCCACGTGTTAATAATTTGAATTGTTGCAGCGATTAAATGCGTTCTTCCTCCACGAAAAAACGCCGCGTCCCGCCAACCGAGAGCAGTTCCCCGGTCTCTGGAATTCCTTCTCCATTAAAATCTGCCACCGGGAAAGCGCGGGTTTCCGGTCGTGCAGGTTTCGCCGCAACCGTTTGCTTCTTGCGCCATGACCGGAAATTAATGACCGAACTCCGCCCGAGCGTACTCCCATTCACTAATTACTGGACATCACAATTCATCACGTTTTATGTTTTACCATTTTCCAGAGAGGCTTTTTCCGGCTTCCTCCACGTTCGCGTTCGCGCTTTTGCCGCGTCCGAGTGCGTGCGTTCGCCTGTCCCGATGCTTCGCATCTGCCCGCCACGTCCTCCGGCTCGTTTGACTGCAACGGATCGGCCGGAACGCGTTCGCCGAGGAGCGCGCATCTGGGCAATGCAAGGGTGAACAATCTCTCTTCGCGTTATATAAGGCAAAAGACGGAATCGAACCATGACCGAAGACAAGGAAAGAAGTTCGCTTGTGGCGATGCCACGATAAATATTTGGGAATCGCTTCGGAACCTCCCACTTGCGAAGCGCGTTAGGTACGACGGCCGAATCGACGAAAGGTACCTCGTCGTTACCGCTAAAACTTTTAATTAACAAGGTACGCACGGGAAGTATTTCCCTTCGGACGAAATCCGCACCGGAAACGGAGAAAATCTCGCCTTGATTTCTTCCTCTTCCTCCAGACGGAGAAGTCGGGCCGGGGAGCCGTCCACTCGCAACCGAAGAAGTTCGGTGGCATGCGAGAGTTTCATAATATTCCCATCCGTTTTCCACTTCTTCCTCATTAAAGGTGGACTTGTTCATGCATCCCATAAGTATGAATAATTATTGAGTCAATCTATTCAACAACAACATGACAAGGTAGGAGCATTGATGATAAAAAACATGGCGGAAAATAATCTAACAATGAATAAGACTGAAAATGTTTAATCGTAGGCGCCTACTAGTTCAAGAACGAGGACTGGTCCCATTTTGTTTAATTGTAAATTACTTGTCCCTTGCGGAGTTGGGCAATGAGGCTTAACTCTTTCGAAACCTGCATATAAAACATAAAACTGCTCCCAGGCCCACACATGCATCGAATTACTTAGTCCACTCGATACGAATACGTGAAACCTCGTTCCTCCCTCCTTCCGCATTTCGACAATGTCGCGCACCGAGGAACCCGAAACTCCTCGGTTCCGCAGCCTCCGAGGCCCCCACACCTCGAGGGACCCGAAATACCTTCGGAGGCACCGTCCGGGGAGCTTTCGGCGGGCCGCACAACCGAAACCCCTTACGGAACCGGCGGAGTTTCCGCCGTTCAGAAGACGAAGCTCCGTGCCGAAGACTTAAACCGACGGTGAAAACGGCAAGCGACGATCAATGCCTTCGGATGCTGCACACGCTCTGAACGGCCATCGTCGAACGCGCTTACGTGTCCAACTGCAATATATGCGCCGGGGCATCGAATGACGCGACCCAAGGCTCTGGAACTCGTCTTTTTGCCATTTTCCCGGCGGTAATCCGAGATCGCGCATCCTCGCGCTATGCAGATGGCGGATTCGTCTTCGGGAGCGTGGCAAGCACCGAAATGGAGCCGCTCGGGATCTTTGGCCGCGCGCACGAAAGGGCGACGGCACTCCCGGGGGTGCGATCCCGGTGCGGGGCGGCTCCATCCCCGCCAGATCGTCGCGATCGCCCCCTCCCCCCCCGAGCAAACGTCGCCCGCGCACGACTCACCCGAAGGAAGCGGGCGCTATACTGCAGTCCGTCCTTCTCCTTTACTGACAGCCGAAATGCATTTCATTCATCCGACCGTCCGAATACATTATCCATTGAAATATAAAATAAAAGAAATTACGACCGGAGACTCGTTTTTCGTTTCTTAACACAAACAAGAAATGAGCGCGAGGCCTAAGCGGAATCAACGATGGTTCAGAAGCTTACTCCACACGAAACCTGGGTCATAATTCAAGTTGCTTAACCACTTAGAAGACTTATAAATTGCATGGGTGCATACAAAGCAGGCTCTGTTCAAACAATTTCAAATCCGGTTTGCAACCTGAAATGCCACAAACAATTGACGCGGGGATTTTCTATCGCGGACTCCGGACAATCCGACCGGGAGCAGAGGAATTCGCTTTGCCGTTCGTCGCTCCACTTCGCGAACGGGCCCCGAGATGAATCCCGGGGAAAAGGTGAAGAAATTCAGTTCCCGAAGGCAGAGGGAATCCTGCGGTTTGGGTCCGGGCTCGAAAAATGCGACGCCCGGGATTTGAAATCCTAAAATTTTCCTTCCGCTTTTCCGGCGAAGTGCCCGCGACCTGTTTTCACATCGGGCATTTCGCTGATCCTTTGTTGCAGGCGAAGAAAAATCATTTCGAGGTACTTTTTTTTATTCTCTTTTCTTCTTTTCAAAAAAAAAATAAAAAAAGAAGATTGAATAAATTGGTACAATTAAGGAATATCGAAGGTTTTGGTGTATTCGTGACATCCTATGAAAAATTTATATAAATTAATCATTTTCACGCAACCAGGATTTTTAATACCTTTGAATTGCGTTACAAGAAACGCAAAAATTGCACGAGTATCTCCTTGTGGAAATCGGTAAATAAAGCAAAGCTGATTTCTATTAGCATAAAACCACATAATTCGTATAAAAATGAAAACTCTTGGTACATAAAAAAAGTTAACGATAATTTTTTTCGGTTTAAAAAATTCGATTTTTACTACCCAAATAAGCCATAAAAGTCTTTCAATTTTTTTTTTTTCTTTTAATGAAATTAAAATTTATTTATCATTCGAAATGGCACGAACTGGGAGCAAAACCTGAAATCCGTGTGCACCTTAATATATTCATTATCTATGAATTATGATAATAGGCCTAAATTCCTGTACTTTTATTTTTGGTACGAGATTGATGAGGAGGATTAGTCTTAAGTATAATGGCTGCCAGGTATTTATGAAACCGGTGTCTCGAATGGTCGTTTGCGCTCAAAAGACGATAATGCACGGGAAACGGAGCCCCTCCGGCAAATGCTCCCGGCGAACCGAAACTTGGAACCGAGGACCCCCTCGCTTTGCCGCATCCCGGCGGCAAATCCTCGCGCTGCCGCCCGATCGCCGAAATGCACCGAAAACCCGGAGGCCGCGCTGCCTTCGGTCCGCTTCGGTCGCCCCGAAGGCTCCTTTTCCTTCCTTCCATAACAATCTTGGAAAAATGCGCTCGTAACTTTTCATAATCCGAATCCGCATAAAACGTCGATTATTTAGCGCGACGTTTTTTTCTTTTTTTTTTTTTTTTTTTTTTGTTACCGCTCAAAACGTTTCGTTCGGAATCGATTTCGCCATTGGGATAATAACGAAGGAAATGAATTGGACTTGGTTTTGAATGACTCATTTATTCTAATACGAACAGAATAATTCTGGGGCACAAAGGAATCGACTCTGGGCTTCGGTAACAATGGACAATAAAAAAAAA
Organism: Ricinus marginatus; assembly: GCA_028565995.1. Lineage (NCBI taxonomy): Eukaryota > Metazoa > Arthropoda > Insecta > Psocodea > Ricinidae > Ricinus > Ricinus marginatus. Next base: position 1,884,479 of record JAOWBB010000008.1, on the reverse strand, counting down.
ATTATTACATTTCTAAAAAAATTTGTTGCGCACACAAAGCCTTTGAATTCTCGTATTGTTCCCAGTTGTCTTTCTTAGAGCTCTGCGCTTCGATTTGTCCATCTGCGGCGGAAAATCGAAGGAATATCGGTTCGGAAGGCGTTCCGGAGGATCCGGATCCGCGGACGATGGAAACTGCCCCCGTCACGAAGTGCCCGCGGCGCAAGGCATGAAAATTTTCACGGGATTCAAGTGCGAAGGCCCCGGCCGCGGTTGCCCAGGCGCTCGGCCTTTCCTGCAGCTTCGATTCCGGTTTTTTTGGGGCTCGGCCTCACCCGAGGCGCGTCGTTCCCGCCGTGGACCGCGACTTTCCCTTTGCTTAAACCTTTCCCCGCTCGGATGTCCCCCGGGTGCGTAATCCCTTCCGAATCCCTGCGGTGCCTCGCGAGATGCACCTCCGAGCCTTTTCCCGAAGGGAATTCGCGGGAACGTCCGGTCTCACCTGAACTCGAATTTGGGAAAAAAAGTCGTTGGACGGACTTTTGCCGATCCGCCACGTTCCCAGCGGGCAACCGCTGAAAGATTTTCGGCATCCAAAGAGCCGGAATCCGTTCTTCGAGCACTCTGCGGAAGTTAAAGATAATTTTAACAAATAAATACTGACGGGAAAATAAAGTGGAAGATTAAGGTGGGAATTTCGGAAATTTCCTCATTAAGAACGATGGCAGAACGTTCGAAGCGCCAAGGAAAGGGCAGCAAAAATGGATGAGTGCAATCTTATTATCGTGCCGGACCTAAAAATACGGGGCATCATCGAGACCTCAGGGAAGGGATTTTTGCACTTTTATATATGAATTATCATCGAAACCATCAGCAACTCGCAGTTGCAATATTGCAATACGTGAAAGGCATTTAATGCTGATATTTATCCTTGCACAGACTGCGCGCAATATAAATGAACCTCGTTGCATAACCTTATGCTGAAGAACCGAATGAGTAAACGAGATACTTCCATTCACTTACAACATCGAAGGCAAGGCGCTAACAGCGCGAAGCCTGTAAATATTCAATAATCATATTGTTAACAGAGAACAGTTCTAAATTTTACACACTTGCTCCTATTATATAACGAACCTGCAACGGAATTAGGGGCATCCCCTTGAGATGGAATAGAAGGAGGTATCTGATCGTTCGTTTATTTCCTTTCGCAGTGTATACGAGTCGCGGCGATTAAAATACACTTCTGAAATGGTATTCGAACAGGCAACGGGCTACAACTTCCATAAAACATGAGCTACCTGTATGAATTGAAGCCTAAATTCCAAGTTTATTATTAGTACAAGACTGATGAGGATTATGCTCGGTAAATGATTGGTGTTTCCTCCTCCGTGGGAGTGCAGGTGGCGAGATCAGGCACTTCTCCTGTCAAAATGCTCTCACAAACCATCCACCCAAAAGATGCTTCATACGTGGTTCGATATCTGCCACTCCGCAACGTGTTTTGTGGTTACTTCACATGGAAACACTGACGAAACGGGTGACACCATTGTAAGCAGTGAAAGGAGAGAATAATAATTAACAAATTTTTTCAAGCATAAAAAGCTAACAATTTTATTAAATCCGATCATTTTCACGTTATAATTTTATCTCGGCGAAGTACGAGAGAACAACTTAAGCCAAAATGAATTAATTGCCATGCCTTGAACTTAATTTCAAAATCAATATTTTGCTTTCTCGTCCCAAAACCGGGATGTTATATCATGTATATTCGGCTGAAAGTTAATGCGTTCAGAATTATTGAAAAATCATCTATTTGGCGGCGGATTTTATTGCTAGGTTTTTTTTTTTTTTTTTATTGAGACAGCGAACGATGCTTCATTTACATCAGAATCTTTCAAAAAATTGATCCGTCCACTAACGGCGTGGACCGCGGTTTTCGGCTCCTTGGATCTTTCGGTTTCGGCCGAAACATTTTGCATCCGCGAAAGGACGCAAAACATTTTTGTGTCATTTACAAGGCGAAGCAAAACGCGAGGACTCTCAAGACGACGGTAGAGAAAAGCATCAACGCCCCAGCCCGCCCTCGCATCTTCGCCGGCTTCTGCACACGTACACCCACACGTATTATTTCACGTGCGAGCACCTGCAGGTACTCCTCCGGTCCTTTTCGAGTGCGGCTTATCGAAGGGAACCTGCGGCAAATTTGCGTTGCCGGAGCCTGTCGGGGGAGCACCGCGAGCGAGGCTTGGAAAGCCTCCGGGATTCGCCTGCGGAAATCGAGCAATCGCGCCTGCGTCGCGAAACGGAAGTTTCGAAACAGATTTACCTCCTCGTCCCCCGTGCACCCTGCGGGGCCGCAATGCAATTTCAACATCCGTCTCACTATTTTGAAGTATATCACTGATATTCATCTTGAAGTGCGAAAGAATCTCGTTTGCTTCGGGTGGGAGGTGAAGGAGTGACAGCTAATCCTTCTACCACTTTTACTCTTAAAAAATGCAAAAATATCGGGCATTCGAGAAATGTTGTTTGACAAATTGCTCTTACTCGGTTATTTTAATTATTTTTACTCCTCAAACTTGAATATTTCGCTTGGATTCGGATGCGAGTTCGAGATTTAAGCTTTTCAAATCCCGAGGCGGTTCGACGCACTTAAACGCATCCGAGGAGCGGGCTTTTGCCCGTGAAAGTTTCTGAGGTGACAAGGCTGGGCGCCAGTCAGTTTGGGAAGCGGGCGAATAACAAATGTCGACGAACGTTTCAGCTGGAAGTCAGAATTTCAAAAAAATCATCGGAAGCATTTCGCGGAGTGATCAACATTTGCGGAAATGAATTTTTCATCGGTCAGCGTTTCGCACCGCGGAGGATATTTTCCGAATTTCCAGCTTTTTATGTGCAGCATCTAATTTCGCTGAATCTTCCGCACCTCAGTGCCGGATGCCTGCATCGGTCGACTTGTGCCATTTGGCTAATTCGTCGGCGTCGCACGTCAGCAATTTGGGTGGCTTCCATTCGCAAAATAAGGCTTGACCCGCAGTCGCACGGTTGCCTTCCCTGAAGCGAACGCGCCTCGCGCTGGAAATTTACGGCCCCTGGATCGCGGTTTTCTGCTCGTGCAAACATTTTGCGTCCCGCGATCCGACGCAAAACGCATCTCCGTTCGATCGCCCGAAAGGTTGGCCAAAATAATATGCGTCGGCCTCACTTAATGAATAATTCCCATTCGCAGATGTACGTTCATCGGCAAAGGGAAAGCCCCGACCTCATACAAGTTTTCATTACGGCACGATATAACCGACTGCCGGAATGACCCATAAAATCGTATTAAAAATTTTATTTGACGCATGATTTTTATAGTTGAGACGTGGCAAGATGCACATTTTGGACGAGGAAAAAAAGAAAAAAAAAACTCGATCGATTTTCGAAGGGTTGATTCCCTTTATCTCGCACGGAAAATCAACGTTATTTGAAGCCGGCAATTAAAATAGTTGAAACTATTTGTCGGGCAAGCGAAATGGTACAACTTCAGCGTTCGCTTTTTTACCGGTCGAAAGGTGACAGTTGCGAAGGAGAAGGTTCCTCCGCAAGAACCGACGGGTCGCCCGTCCGAAGAGGCGCGACGCGCTCGGGGGATGCAACCCCCGAAAGTCAATAACGCCGAAGGGCGAAACCGCGTCGGACGCGGATCGACGCCGTCAAAGGGGAAAATATCGCGGGCCGCTGAGCGACCGCACCGCGTTTCTCGGGGCCCCGAAGGCGCTCCGAGGGCGCGATCGAAAAATTTCCCCGGATGCAAACGGGAAGCATCGGCCGCGGGAGCAAATGCCCTGCAAGTGGGCCCGACGCAGATTTAATCCCGCGACTCCACGCTCGGGACCGGACCTTCCCATAAACTCAAAATGGGACGCTTGGACCTCAAACCGAGGCGGATGACGGTTATTGATCGACTTCGCTTTTTAAGAATAAAAATAAATTTCTCAAATCAAAACGCGTTTAATTTGTCCGAATCAATTTCTCCAAGCGTGGCGACTCGGGTTGCGAAAGCCGCGGTCCCGTGCCCGGCAATTGCGACCGGTCCCTTCCCGGCTTGCTCCCGCGATTCCCGCGGATGCTTAGCGTAATAATCCCGGGCGATATTTCAGGGCTTCCTCGGAGAAGTCACAATAATTAATGGTAAAGCGAAAAAGAAACCAAAATTATTGCATCAGGTGCTCGATACGCGGCATGAATCATTTGCCCGGACTGGTTTCAAATAGCAGCTGCCCAAATCTCAACAATATGGAGAAGCAGAAATTAATTTGGGATTTAGATAAAGGTCAAGAGGATGGTAAAAACCAGAACCGTCCCACCGAATCCGCTCGGTTTCGTGTTCCGGCATCTGACAGTGCGACCAACGAGCGCGCTGGAATCGGTGCGTTACGCATCGGGACGCGGGCGGATTTTAAATTGGGGGGGGGGGGGGGGGAAAGAAAAATCCGAAAAGGAACGAAAATTACAATCTCGCTAATGGGAAATTCCCTGGCGTCGCCCCTGATTTAAATGCAAGTCAAATGAGCAGTGAAATCGAATTTAATGAATCCTAAAGCGTTCGTGCAGCGAAATTAATTTCCCTCCCCGCACCCCCGTTCGCTCCGCATACGCCCCTGCGGCCGTTCCCGGCCCTCCGAATTCGGGAAACGCGCCGAAAGATCGGATTCGCCCGAGGACTCGCGACTCGCGTCGACCGCGACGGCAGCGTCGACGGCGGCGCTTTCGGTTCTGCCCGGACCTCCGCGATCTCGCAAATCGGGGCAGCGCGGAGAGGAGGAATCCCGCATCCGAAGCGATAACGCTTTACACGAAAAACCCCTTTATTTCGGTTCGATAACGAAAAATGGAGGCTCGGAAAGAAAAAAAAAAAATCCAAATTCGAAAATAAATTTAACAAAATTGATAAAAACTTGGTCGAGCGAAAGATGCGTCCAAATGCGAAAAACGAGAAACGGGCGTCCATCACCGCGGCCCATCGCGCAAGGGGCTCCGACTCTTTTTCCTCATTTAATAAGGCGATATTTTACATTCACGGATCGTATTTTACCAAATTATATGCCGCGTATGTCGAATCGTCAACCTACCTCAACGTAACAGCTCTTGTCCTTCGCCGGGGGATTATTAATGAATTTCAAGCAGTATTGGAAGGCGACGATGACCTCCTTGAACTATTAATATAATATCAGAGATACAGAGTAAAATTAGATTCCGCGGTCCGATTTAGAAAATGCGAATTTAAGAGGATATTTCGCTAATTCTAACCCATTACCTTTAAAAGTCCATCGTAAGCGTCGTGACGCTCAAGCGCGAAGTGTGCACACGCACGGCACTGTCACGGGCAGGAGAGCCGAAAATTTTATTTCGATCTTTCCAATACGTGAGCTCGGCCGTGAGAAAATGCCGGTTCCGTTTTGTGCGAATATTTCGCCGGGCTTTGATCAAGCCGGCTTCCAGGGCGGCCCGGCAGATCGGTCTGTCGGATTTCGATCTCGAGAGATCCGCCGCCCGGGGCCCGGGGCGAAAAAGGTTTTCCGCGAGCCGCCGGGGGAAGCTGCGGGGCCCCTTGCGAGGGGCGCCGGGCTCGACGCTGCCGTCGCGACGGTGCCGGGTCCGGCCTCAAACTTTTACGGTTTCTCTGTCCGAATGCGTTTTCTTCGACGACGCTTCCCCGTCGCTTTCGATCGCGACTCATTCATTCACCTTCGAGTAACGTTTTCGGCCTCGGTTCCTCGAACGGAGTGAATCATTTCCAGTGCGAGTACCGGGCGTTCACGAATAATTACGGCTCCCCGGAAGGAGAAGAAAATCGTGTGGGCAACACCTCAGATTGCGATCTTTTTCCATTGCCGCGTTCGGAAAATGCAAATCACGTCGGCGGGGAGGAAAAATTCAGCGCAAGTGCATTGCTTTTACCCATTCGCAATGAGTAAAATTTTTTAGAAAATGATTCATAAAGTTACATTCAGAGGATTAATCATCGAGGTTTTTTTTTTTGACTGGTAAATGTATAAAATAATTTTCTTTTTATTCTTTTTCCACGAGCTCTCACATTTATCGCTACATTAGCGTTCTCGCATTATGAGTCGTTTTATTCGTATTTAAAAACGTGATTTTTCCATCTACAAATTTTTACCGGATAATCCGAGGGTAATACGCTTCACTTAGAGCATAATTAATGCACGACATTGAAACTTATGCACGATAATTAAGGCGATATATTATAAAAATAAATGTGACTTTAATCGACTGGCTCGGGAGAAAAAAGGCGTCCGAGCAACATCTCGCAAATGGGAAATCGTTCGAAAAGTCGACGTTTTCGGTTACCGGGGATGAGACGTCGCGCCTCGCGCTACGCTCAGCCTCAACAGTGCGTTTGCGAGAATCGATACCTGGGAGCACGTGCGACGGTCAAACCTGGTGGACAAGCAACGATTTCGCTCGTTTTTCTCGATGTCGGATCGCCTCGCGCTTTCCCCCGTGGAAAGCCCGGCGAAGGTGCGGGCGGGCGCTCCTGACCGGGATCTCCAGGTCCGAATCGTCAGAAAGGCACTGCCCGCCCCCCACAGGAGATCCGCGGGGAACTGGCCCGGGGGCGGATCGGGGAAATTTACCTCCGCTGCAGGCGGATCGAAAGAAAGCTTCGCGAGCGCCGCATTTCGGCGACAAAATCTCCCCGTTTGATCTCCACCGGTTCCGGTGCCACGTATAATTGCAATAATTAATGCTCTCGAATAATTAAGCACTCCCGGGCTCCTATTATGCTCTCAATTTGCCAAATTGTATGCGAGTGCCACGACGAAAAAAAATTACTCTTTAATAAGTGGTGCCCGGGACGCCCAGCGCAGAATCAGGTTAAAAACCTTCGAGGCATGCAAATAACACGGATACGGGCAATTTTCAATTAATTATTTTCTACGATCAAAAATTTTTTAATTTACGAAAAAACACATAAAATACCATTAAATAAATAAATTATTAATTTTTTTTTTTATTAATTTCTTCGGTATTAAGCAATAAACAACATTGAATGCATTCGAACGGCTATCGGGACGTTCGCTTCCAGAGTCGCAAATTGTCGAGCACTTTACAAGATATTTTCCATGTAAAAATTTCTAATACAAATGCGCAACTGCCCTTTTTTCGTATTTCGAATGCGGCGCGAATGCTTTTTTCGAGAGAACCTGTAAAAAAAGCGGTAAAATGGGAACCGAGCAAGATCGCGGAATGAAATATAAAACTACACAAACCAGAAAAACCGTGTAAAAAATGTTTGAGATACACATGTGGTGGAGCGTACCATCAACCTCGGTTGCAGTGCATTCGTCGCTTTTCCCTTAAGCCGATGATCAATCGTTAAAATATGTTCAAATATCGTTTGACGAAACAGCAAAGCGTCATTTTGAATTATGATTTTGCACGCAATTTCCTTATGTTGCAAACAGAATTTCGGTTATGTAATCGGAAAATATTAATTAATCTGTAAGGATCACCATGTTGATGTTTGATTCGGGGTCGGATGGGTTTATTAGGGATGAAACGAGTTTCCCCGCCGCATTTTGCCATTTTCTCCCGAGGATCCCGATCTGGGTTCGTCGGAGGTCGGGAGTTTCGCGGGTTCTCCGCTTTTTTTCCGGTTTCCCGTTGGCCACCGGAAGAAAAATCTCGTCCGGAAGCGTTTTCCGATGATGTCCTCTCGAATTCGGAGTCATTTGCGCGTTCCGGAATCCGCGGCACGGGAAACCGGTGGTTCCCGGCGGGAGAATGCGCTGGGCCGACACATCACCGAAAATGCACCGGGAGAGGGCTTCGCAATTGGATAAATCCGGCGGACGACCGTCCGGGCTGGTAATTATTCAACGAAAGAAATCGGAAAGGCCCAAGTCCCAAATAAACGGGTCATGGGTCAGACTGTGTTGATATTAATGATGATGAATAAGTGCGGATAACATCAGATGCGCAGCGTTCAAGTTCAGAAATAGTTGGCAGTCGTGCCATAAATAATTTCGGCTTGCAGTGCTTTAAAACGGTTTCATTACCATCTTTACGCCGTGCGACGTGCAAGGCATACGACAAATAACGAGACTCCGGTGCGGTCGAAAGTATAAATCGTACAGAGTTTTTGCCTAACGAATCTTCTGCATTATTAATAATCTTAAGCACCGGACGACCCATGTTTAATTTGCATTTAAGGATCGCGATCTGACAAAAAACCTACCTCGGATCGATTACCAAAATGGTGCACGTACTTTTTTACATTCCGGTAAATTATATTAAAATGCATCAAATCCATCATTTGTCACGCAGAAACCTGGCACGGTGAATTTAGCCCCGGCAACGAATAAATTTTGAGATGAGTAAATGACAGTAAGCGAAAGAAATTAATCGAAATATTTGCATTGGATCGAAAAGGCATCGTGAAATAAGAAGACCCGACAACAAAAGCTAAATAAATCGTCGTCGGTTTTGATGTACCATTGTTTTCTTTTTTTTTTTTTTTTAATATATGTGCGATGTATCATTAGGCAGATTTGTTTCAATAATCAGTATCCATTAGATCACATGCCATCACCCATGAACTGTGCTTGAGCACACACAACGCATGAATAATGAACATGCTTCACAATTTCGGACGAAGTAGGTTCCGTATTGTCGTTGATAACTTAATAGAGAATTTCCACAACAGATAATCGACGCTGCATTTGCGGCGCTTTTCCGGATTTTTCATCGGGAGCTGCGCGCTTTTCCTTCACCCGTTCGCCTAAAGGAAAGAGATCAAAATTTGCCCATCCGACCTTTTTCCGTCCCGCAGCAAGGAGCCCGAGAAAACGGAGAGGCGGAAAGCCCGCTTTCATTGCAACAATTATAATTGCTGTTATGCGTAATTGAGTTTAAATTGCGCATTTATTTTTCACCTTCGGAATATACGAAAAACCAATTTAGATTTATATTAATACGAAGAGAAAGAGATCTGATAATGCGGGAGTAAGTGAGATTATTTCGGTGGCCGAAGCCTGGGAACTGGTATAGCGGATCCAAAAAGGGCATGAACTGGAACCAACATTATTAAACGTTATGAAACTGGTATGAGTAATTTTTTTTTAATTAAATATTCTGCACCTCAAACGCGGTCCTGCACGATGCGGAGACCTGTTCGAACGCACAGCTTAGAAATCCGAACGGTTCGGGTGGCTTGGTCCTTTTTCTTTTTTCTTTCGGTCGGAGTGATCGTCTGACCGACTGGACGCAAGCGAAGACCGACGTGTGCATGCACGCGTCGAAGATCGAAAACTTATTCCCCGCAGAAACTCTTGAAGAAAAAAAAATTTGAATATAAGGAAAATCAGGTTTTATTGCCCGACAAAAGGTAGCAACCGAAATGTATACGCCATTTAAGGTATTTTACCCTAAAGGAATCGATCCGTGCACATTTCCGGGTCTGCAATGGAAAGGAATAAAACGAAAAGTTCGAATGTGGCATAGACTAAATATTTACTTTTCCTTTTTTTTTTTTTTTTTCCTTTGATACGTTAAAAAGCAATATTTCCTTGGAGGAAAAATTATGGGTCAAAAATTATTAAAATTGTATTAGCGTGCTGAGAATGTTTTCCATATCTTAAATTTCGACTAATTCCACGTTAATTTCTCCCGCAAAGTTAACTGCTAAATTAATAAGAGGAGAGAAGGAAACTTCTGTGTGACTCATTTTTCGGACTGATCCGAGCCGTCGAAGAGATTCCCCGCAGGAGAATCCTGTCGGGCTCGATTGAGACAACAAATTTATCCGGAGGGCACCGGCATTTCGCGATTTCGTCGGGTTTGGTTTGCCGCTCGCGAAGGGAGCTCTGACCTTAGCCTCCGTACCGGCGAAATGCTGCGGGAAAAGTTTCATCCCGGCAGATTTCCGCCCTTCCGGAGCGTAAAAAGGACGAGTCCGGGCAATCGGTTTCGGGTGAAATTCGATTCAGCAATCTCAAGTGTTTCGAATTCTCTAATTGCCCGAGTAATTTTGGCATATATTATATTCGTCGTGGCGCAAGAAACCAATTAACTCGTCCTCGGGATGATAGTATTGCATTGGTACAGTTTATATTTATCGCCTTTTAGTACAATCTCTAATCACTACATTCCGTTTAAGGATGCCTATAATTATGGAATTCCTCTGATCTTGTACTCCGAGAATAATTCTTCCTTGAAGAAATGATTTTTAATTTATTACCCAAATCACTGCCCCAGACGTGAATAAAACAGGAAGACGAGCAGTGAACGCGGCCGCGAAGGCAAGGTACCTGGTACTACCTCCAGCAATGACAATAACTCAGGAAATTAATTGTGGATTTGTAGCCCGGCCGTGCAGCCGAGTGCATATCTCCGCCAATTACACGCAGGGCCTCGAAGCAAGATTTTTTTGTTTCTTCGGAAACGCCATGTAGAGAATTGCTGAAGGATGAAGCGCAACGTACGTGGCAGAAGATGGATCTTTCGAAAAAAAATTAGAAAGCTTTAATGTAATCGTTGGGCCCTCGGTGCACGTTGGTTAATAACAAAAACAGGTTATTTTTAGACCCGGCATTTGACTTTAATCACTTACAGTGATCTTAGACGGTTTCCGAAATTTCATTAATGCCGGTATTTGTTATAATTAGATTTCAGTTAATGCCATCAGCGACAAATTAAGGATATTTTCCCTTTTTTTATGTACAAAAGCCCGATTCGTGCGACTTTCATTAATTACAAAGCACAAAAATATCCAAGTTCGAAGATATTCAATAATCGTTCTCCTTATGGTGATTAATGAATTACTTGCTTGTATAAGCCTTGGACCAAGGACTTCCACCTCTTGCTTTGAACCGAGAACAATTTGCCTTATGCCCGACCGATTCATTAATAAGGAGCAAAAAAAGTCTCCAACCAAGCTCTTTGGCAGAGCGAAGCCCAAACGGTGCTGCGATCCGCGTTCGGCGTCGAATCTTTCGAAAGGAGAGGAACGCAGAAGCGATTTTCAGCTGCGGTCCAAGCGCTCGGGGCGAACGTGCGTCGAAGTTAAATCCGACGGAGTTGGCGGGCACCGAGGACGCACGAAAATGGCCCGGCACATGGCCCCTTATCGAAACTTTTTAATTAAAAAGTCAATTACCATCGGGCGGAGGCGTTTTTACTTCTCTTTAAACGGCAAACCGCGGAAAAATCGACGTCGTCGGCCCCGGCCGAAATTTCGCGAGACGGCCTGTCGCGGCCGTCGCCGGAAAATCGGGGAGGAAATTTCCCGGTTCATTTTCGAAGGCTTCCGCTGGGGAGATCCGCACCGGGGGGCGCTTCGATCGCGCAAAATTTCGAATTCGAAACCGGTTGAGAGTTTTGCCTCCATTTTGAATTTGTGACGTTGATCGGTCACGTGGGTCGATTTCTCGAGGATGTTTGTTTACAAAATATTCTGTTACGCTAATGCGACTTTTTCCCCCGCGGCAGGGGAAAATGGCGCGATGCTCGCAAACGATCGTCGATTACGACTCGCATGCAGGTATTGCTCAAATGACGCGAATCGGGTGTTTCGCCCTAAATTATTTCGCATTCGACCGTCGCACGCCGGCGGGGCGCGAAGCCGGTCTCGCATCGATATTCGGCCGCAGGTTCCGAACGGCAGATAAGACATGAGGCTTCGCCACAGTTTTCCGGGACCCGAATCGCAAGTGCAGCAATCTGCCGACCGGAAGCGCATTGTAAAATGCCGCAAACACGGACAGCGAGCAACGAGCAGAACCTTCGAACGCCGACGGAAACGTCGTTTTTCCAGCGAGGCCGACGCGCAAGCGTTGCTTCGGCCAGAGAGGGTGGAACGGTAGATCCGTCGAACGCGGTGGGTTAGGTTTCGGACGCATCCACGTGTTCCTCCCTCCCGTATGAAAATAAAAACAATCGCTGCAGGAGCGCGGGTTTTTGCCTCCTCGAAATCAATCTTTCCCGGGGTAGATGCCACGGGAGACGACAACGGGATGCTGCGCTCACTTTGCTCACATCGGGTTGGATCGACCTGGCTGCCCGGGTATCGATGTCGCCAAACTTCATTCGGTCATGGTTATAATTCAATGTCCGAACTAGTTTTTTTTATTTTCGATTCAACTCGCTTTTGGTCGCTGTAAATTATTCCACGGGGCAAAACGTTGTACATATTGGTCATGAAGAAGGGGAAAAGGACATAAATTTAGAGAAACCTACGCTCTCGAATATTCAATTCAATGATAATGAGATTATTTCTTTTCTTCTATCTGCTCTCCTAAATTCGTTGGTCTCGTTCAAATGGCGGACCCCAGTCACGGTGCGACATTTTGCAGCCGGGAGAACTTCATTTTCCTATTCGAAAGCGTTAAAATTCTACAGCCGGTCGCATTGGGCAACTGCATTTTTGCGCCGCAGCTTCGGTTGCCCTCCTCGCGATCGTGGCGAGATGAATGAGAGACGCGATTTAAGCGTGTCCTCAGCTATAAAGTCCGAGCTCGGATTTGCCGAGGCGGAATCACGGTCTCGGAAGCCGTGTCCGCAGCGCGTGCATTATTTCTGATCCGGCTATAATTGAAAAACAAAAAAATTAGAAGTAAAAAGCTTAATTAACAACTTTAAATATGACAGCATTATATAAAATTCAATAATAAAAAAAACTATCTGAAAAATATAATCACAGATGTTTTATATCGGTCCACGTCTTTCAAAACTATTTCACAAGATCAGATGCTCCAACACAATTTGGACGTAGAAAAATAAATATTCATAAATAATTTGTTATTAAATTTTATAGCTATACAAAAAAATCAACATATTTAAATTTATCTACTTGAAAATTTGTATTGCACAACTTTTTTTTTTTTTTTTTTAAATTCTTAAATTTGATGGAAATCATTTAGGGACGTGGAAACAGCACTAAAAAATTTTGATCATTAATCATTTTCCGTGAGATTCTTATTTTGTCACCCTAAAATGTATACGCTCAGGTATTAAAATTCGAAATTCGGGAATGAAAATAATTACTAATGTGCCGGATAATCGAGCACGTAAAGCGAATCAATTCGGAACAACGGTACCCGTGCCTGCAGACGCAGCGAAAATCCATACGGCAAAGGGAAAATTGTCGAACGTCGGGGCTCCGGTGACGGGGAGCGCACGGAACGTCAGGGCGCAAAAACGGGGCCTCAGAGGCGCGGGAAACCGCGCAAAAATCTTCGAAATCGCTTCGGATTTCTTTTTTTTTTCCGGGGCCAAATCCATCGCCATCCCCGAAAAAGGGCCCGAAGAAGGGCAAACGGATGGTCTGCGACCGCTGGAAGGGAATCCATCGTATGGCACCACATGGAATTGCCACAGAACCGGGAGGGAAAAAATATTCAGGCGCTTCTCAAAGCTAATGGATGCGTATTCGCGATACTTTTCACTCGACCCTGCTAATGAACAGAAAACAGCTGCGATCACCCTGTGAATTCCATTAAAATTTCTGCTCGTAAAATGATTAAGAACATAATGGAGAAAATTTGTTGAAGAAATCCACTGGCTGCCTCCGTTTGCTTACATTGCCGTTCTTTTAATGAAGGAGCCAGGTGATGTGGCAGCCGTGGGTTATCACTCGTTATTTTGGACATTTTTTCGGTTTTACGGAGCTCCCGGATTTCTGCGTCATTTCCGATTTCCTCCGATGGGACGCGTCCCGCGCAAGAGAAGACGGGGCAAGTTAATAGATGTTTGACGACTGCGAGAGAAAAAAAAAAAATGGGAAAGGTACTTAAATTAAGTTCTCGATATCATTTCGGAACTTAATTTTATCAGTAATTAAGTTTATAGACGGCGGAAATAATGAAGTTAGGGAGAGAAAACGCATTTTTCCTTCTTCCCTTGGAGAGGCTTTCCGATCGATGGAGGGCAACCCTTGCGACGGTTCTGTCGGGCGAACGTGTGCGGCGCGAACATCTCGAACGGGCGCGACAGCCGAAAGTCCCGCGAGGATGGGCCCCCGGAGGCGAAGCCGGAGCGGAAGTGCGGGCCGGCCTTCGCGGGGGCTCCCGTACACGTCGAAAATCACGCGGACGATGGAATTTGCGGCAATAACCAATATCCGCGAGGAGAAAATATGAGTTGATGATTTATCACTCGAAACTGGTAAAGCGATTGAAGAAAAAGGAGCTTGGTTTAATACCAAAGGAGCACGGCAATTTCTCTCGCGTTATTTTTAGGAAGAGTTATTGGCGCAGCTTCCGATTAACCAGATTTCGATGAGTTTCGATTCCGTCTTAGAGGATGGACGATTTCGCTTCAAAGGCGTCGCTCGTCCGGCAGCGTTGCTGCTGCCGCGATACGGCGAAGCCGTTCGAACGGCAATCAAAAGGCCGCTCCCGCGATCGGACGCCGCTGTCGCCTACCGATCCGGCCCGTCCTCGTGGCACTCGCCGCTTTTGACGCGATGTCGTTTCACGGGGAAAACGCCATCGTAAAAACCGTCATTAGAAGACGTATCTAACTCCGTGCGCTGCAAATGATTTGTTTTGCTCCTTTGACCACAATTAACAAAGG
>JAOWBB010000008.1:1851762-1869820 GCA_028565995.1 Ricinus marginatus | reverse complement strand
ACCGTCATTAGAAGACGTATCTAACTCCGTGCGCTGCAAATGATTTGTTTTGCTCCTTTGACCACAATTAACAAAGGCAATTTCTGCTTCATTAATGTCGACGTAATGCATTTTGACGCATACTTAAAACAAAAGGACCGTTAAACTAGTTAACTTTTTCTTTAAACTCATTTTCTTCTTGATATATAAATAATATTAATGATGCACATGCACGGCAATAGACTGTCTTCTTTCCCGGACCAAAAGCCCCGAACGATCTTTATATAGAGCTGCAGTTGAATGCAATCCCTTCTCAAATCTCGGTGTAAAACTGAAATCCATCGGTTATACTTAAATTAAAATTAATTTTATGGATGATATTTTTAGTGTTAAAAAAATTTTTTACTGCAGGAGTGTAATTTAGTGATTTTCATCGGCTTTCTCAAACGATTCCGCGTCCGACAGCCTCGGGACGACCGAGGACAATGGATTTACCGGAATCCTGGACGAGGATGCCCGAATCGGTTATTTTTTCACTTCCCTTACGGCAGCATTAAGCGAGGCGACGCTTACCTGCCGAATAACGCTACCCGAACTGTCGCTGAGACTGCCTCCGACACTGCGTCTGTACTTTTTCTGTTTGGTCCCCTTGCCACGACCCTGCGAAAGTAGAATAAAAAATCATAGCGGGTAATGCAAATTCAAATCACGTACCAATATTATATTCATATTATTAAAACAATTAGGAGCTTAAATGGTTTTTTTTCCCATTCTTTAATGATCGTTCGAAAAAAAGGCATGACGACATAATAACCTAATCGCTTCGGAGATCATGGCCGTAATCTATTGAAATGTAGGCCGTTTAAGTGAAGAATATTTTTTCCCGAATAGCTGTTGGTGTTCTGACCTCGCAAATTGACCGCAGGATTTTGCCCCTGTCGAGAATTGCCGCGTTTCGCGGGTTCGGCTGCGCACACAAAAAAACAAAGATGAACTTTACGCATAATCCAAGGAGTTATTGAACGCTGCTTCTCGATTTCGCAAGCAGAAGAGAAAATTAGGTCGGTTTCGCTCCGGCGCAGGGCAGACGTGTCGCCTGTGGAAAACGCGATCGCTGTCGTTTTACGGCACCGGCGAATGTTTTACGTGACGGTCTGGCGCCCACCCCCGAGTTTCGCAGGCGGAAGAGGTCCGATGCGATTCTGGCGCTGCCGCTCCGCGCCGGAAGACGGAGCCAGCGGAAAGGGGAAGCAGCGGTGTCCGGCGGCGGTTCTCGGAGGCTTCGAAAATAAGTGAGAAAATGCGCGGGGAAGAATTCCCGTCCGTGCCGTCGCGGATGCTCATTTTTCGGGGGCGCTCCGAAAAGGCGCGGGAAGCATCGCGGCCTCATGCGGATGCACGATCTAAGTACACAAATAATTTAAAATAAGAAACATCCCCCGCTGTTCTCGGATGCTCCGTCTCGGAGCCCCGATCTGCGATTTCAAGCGAATGCGAATAAGTGATTCACGTGCCTCAGTGGCCGGGAAAGGCGAATCCTGCAGGGAAGGTCCGCCTTTCCTTTCATCGGCCAGGCACTTTGCAAAACCGTCAAAACTGAGGCGATCGATCCCCCGAATGCACCACTTTCGAAGCAACCCCGCGGCAGCGCTTCCAGAGACGTGGTCGTCGCCCTTTCGGGCTTTCGCTAAGCCTTTTCGAGAAAAGCTTTCAACGCCAGGCTAATGTCCGGGTTCCGTATGACGCGCCGAACTTCGGGAAAGAAAAGCAACGACTTAACGTCTCCCGGACGAAGTACAGAATTGGGATTGCAGCGTAAGGTGTATCTTATTAAAGACGGAAAAAGGAATTATGATTTGGGCGTGTACGCCTTTAATAATATATGTATTAGAGATTTCGTCCATTTTTGGTGGTGACAATTTGAATGGAGAAACCATTATGAACCGTGAGCAGGATTTACACAAAAGGCGATTTCCCTTTGGCAACGGAAATTTGACTTCAGTTTGTAATTTAAGCTTTAATAAAGAACTCATCACATCAGTCCCGGTTAAACTCACGTACAAAGAGGCAAATGGCTCTTTCGCTTTCAACCCCCTTACGTTTTTTTAATTTTCCTCCGTGATGTGCATCCCCAATGCGAGAACATAACGGCATTTTCGTAATTCTGACAAAGTAGTTTTTTTCCCTTATTTGTGCCAAATGTTAAGGCCATCGGGGATGAAGCTTCAACGCCACATTTTAGGTGGCAAAGGGCGTCGCAGGTAAGGAAACGACGGCTCCCATTACAAATGTAGGTTATCTTCTTTAAAGAAAAAAATGTGTTTCGTTTGAAATTATACACACGGCAAAAGATCCACTTCATTTGTGGTATTCCAATTACAACCCCCTTAAGCATTAATTTTCTTAAATCATTTCCATGAACTTTCACGTTATACTTTTGAAAATCGTCCCCGATGGTTTTCTTCCACCTTCCCCGATATTAATCTCTTTATAATCAGGTTCGAGAGATGATTCCGGAATTTTCTAATGAATTTTAAAACGTTTTCGTCCCCGTTTCCAGTGCCGGGTCGGAGAAATAGCCGCACATTAATTTTTTTCTTTTTTTTTTTTTTTTTTTTTTTTTTAAACAATGGCAAACAAGAGAAGAGACAGACGAAATGGTCGGTTCAACGTGTTATTATGGTCGGAAAAAGTTCCTTCCATTCAGGTAGATTTTTAGCTCAGGTTTCGTGGCAGCAACAATAACTCACCTCCGAACAGGTATATGATTTTTAAATTAACCAACGTTAGTTAAAAAAAAAAAAAAAAAAAAAAAAAAAAAAGAAAAAAAAAATCTGCTTCTTCAATTGCAATTCTCCTCTGCGTCCATTTTATACCATGAAATGTTTATGACCCCGAATATATTGAAATATTTCCTCTATAGAAACCTTATATTCGTATTCGTGTAACAACGTGTACTTCCCTTATGGAAACCATGCATGGGACAAAACTATAAACTTACGATTCTACCCCCAATACTGTTAGGGTAAATAAACTACGACATATTTTATGTCAAAGTATCAAAATCCTTATCTTGAATTTTAAATGGGATTTTTTTTATATAATACGTACAGCTGAATATAATATTACATACGAATAAAAAAAAAAAAAATCTTAGTCGAATTTTCGTTACAATTTTTATTGCGTTAAAAACTTTTATTTTTCTTTTAAATTATTTTTTACATTTTCCATTTATTTTTGCGGGTTCGAATGCCGAAGAAACCGGGGAAGGATTTGTTAATCTCCCAATGTATAATAAAAGTTAAATTCCAATTTTATGATTATAATTAACGCAGTTCTATAAAATCTTTTTTCCTTCATAAAATTTATATTGAACAGTTTTTATTTTTTAACAGAAGGATATAAATATGATATATATTAATTTTAATTTTTGACCAAAGCTGAGTTTTAAAGTCCTTTGTCGTTCTCAGGTAAAGGCAGGCTCGGCCGCATGATTTATTTTTCGTGCATTTTTTTGTACTTTTAAAAAAAAGTTGCACCGATTCCGTTTGTAGATCTGCCTCTGCGACGGCAAAAACGTGAATCAGCAATGGGCGCCACGAGACCTGCAATTATAACAGCAAATACCTCAAGTTTGCCAATTTAATATTCGCTTCCTCAACCATATATTATATATATATTACGTTAACTCGTGAGCCGTTGAAAAACACGTTATCGTCGGTGATGAAAACTCTCGATCTCGTTGAATAACGAGGAACGTTTTCGGAGTTCTGGCAACGAGAGGAAAGGGAAAAACTTTTTGACGGTACCCCGGGTACATAATTTTACATTCCCTCGAACCTGAGGTTGCACACATAAATGCGGCACCATTTCTTGCCTTTTGGGGCCTTATATCTTCGAAGTCCATCGCGGACGCCGGACAGGAAGCACAGGATCAACCTGCAGCCATACTGGAAGCGTGCACTCGCACGTGATTCTTTCGTCCGCGGCTTTGGCGCCCAAGGTTCCATTATTTATTGTTTTCTTATTATCTAAAATGTGCCCATTAGCTCCGCAAAATGGGGGATAATTTATTGCTAGCAGATCGATTATGGAAATTTTTATGCTCAATAAGCAAGACTTTTCGATATTACTCGCGTAGATAAAATAATATTTAACATTACCGTTTGCATCGGTGGAAAATACATTTTCATTTTCCTTCAAATATACACACGGTCGTTTAATGTATATTAAAGTTGATTTATTTCGCGTCAGATAAAAATGCTGAGTATCACGATCCGATGGAAAGTACGATTTACACAATAAATATTATGAGAAACTGCAGCCTTATGGGGCAGAAGGTTGAGTCACGACAGAAACGCGCCGGGTACGGGTCACGGGTTGTTTATGGAGTCTCCTGCAGCAATTTAATTCAACATAATTGTGAGGAAAAGATCGTAAAATGTAGTTTAAACGGTTTTTTTCTATAACGCAATTAATTAAAGTATTTCCGACATTTTATTAAAACTCGGCGATTTTCCATATTTTAATGAGTGACAGGTTGACGGTAAAAACTTCTATTTCACAGTCAAGATTTTCTTCTACACATATAACGTTGTAAATTTAGTTTGTTTTTGGTTTATTCGCTCAACAGGAACCGGTGAATTATCTTTCTTGCCCACATCCTTCGGGCGCTTCAAAGTGCCAAGCTAAGAGTTTGATTCGAAAATGACGTGCACGATCTGGCTCCGAGGCTGGATAATGCAGAGAGCGTGACGCCTCTTGCAGAGGCCCGCTTCGGTTAGAGTGCTCGCTTGCTGTTTCACGCACCGTCTTGGCGGCAAAAAGGCTTAGC
The DNA here is from genome assembly GCA_028565995.1 of Ricinus marginatus. Lineage (NCBI taxonomy): Eukaryota > Metazoa > Arthropoda > Insecta > Psocodea > Ricinidae > Ricinus > Ricinus marginatus. The sequence continues at coordinate 1,865,007 of JAOWBB010000008.1, read as the reverse complement.
GGAGAACGGTTACTGCTTACGGTCCCGTTGACTTTTACGGGTGCTCCTGCTCTTTTCTAAGAGCGGGGTGCGCCCACTTCGGGAGGGAACCCAGCAGAAAACGAGAACGGAGACGGCAAATGATGTTTTTATGTGCAAAATCCCAAAGATCTTGAAGGTGAAAATTCAAGTTTGGCCCAGTCAAGTGCAATACAGCGGGACCGAGCGACGGCACAGGCGTGAGACCTTTCGCAATTCGAAATGGGGGTGGAAACGTTGCAGCTTCGTTGAAATCGACAGAGGGCGACGGAGTTCAATATCTGGGATCCTGCGATGCTGCGGACGGCAACAGCGGAACTCGATGTTCGAGCTCCGCACGTAACTGTTTTTTCTTCGAACCCGTGCGGGGATGGCGTGGAGTCCGCACCGAAACGGGCCCGATCAAAAAATTTCGCGCTCCGAAGCGGAAAACCCAAAATGTTCGTCAAGGAAACCTAAACCTAAGTTTTGGACGGCCCAAGTCTTTTATAGTCAGCGGTGCGGGGCAGGAATCATCGCGTTACCGACAGATCATTGTGTTCATTGTTATAAAAAAAAAAAGATTTTTTTTTTAAATCAATATGTCTTGAAGTAAAATAATGAAGGAGAAAAAATGTTATTTTATTGATGTCAGTTTCAGAAAACGTTTTATGGGAATCTCATATCATTAAATGTTTTTATTTTATTTTTTTTTTTCATTCCTTTAAATTCATGATGCAATCTACAAATCAATAAGTCAAACATGAAGTTGGGGTTTCTTCTTTCGGTTAGATTTACATTTGAAAAAAGTAACCCTCTAATGACGCTTTATACCTGAAAGTTACGGTTCTGGGTACCTATTTTATTCCTCTGCTACCACCCACTGATACCTTTTAACTTTCCTTTGATTCCAATAAATAATCGTTATTGCTCCCTGGAAGTGAAAAAACGGAAGGAAGAAATCGTTTTATGCCTGAAAATGACCCGCTGGAAGAAGAATTTCACCCTAATTGAGTAATTATATGTATATAGGACGAACCGCAAGATTTGTTTTTTTCCCCGAAAGGTGTAGCTTGTGGTAGATCCAGAGCAAAGTGTAAAGGAGAAAAAAATATTTTTAAACGTATTGTGATATGAGAAAAAAATAATTTGAAGTGCAGGCAGGTACGAGCACAGGTTCAGGTACAGATGATGATCTTGCATTTATTTATTGTGTCATGATCTCAGATTCATTATCTTGCCTTGTGAGAAGGGTCGACTCAGGCTTTCAATTGTACTTTAAAAAATAGGGGATGAAGGGAAAAAAAATGAAACCTTTTTACCGCATGCCAAGCCTTTCAAGGGCCTTCTTTAAAAGTAATAAAGACGTCAGAAAGGCCCTCGAAGAGACGAGAAGGGAAAAAATGAAACTCACGCAGGAAATTATTTCGCGTTCTTCCGCCGTTCTACGTGTCGTGGCACTTGCCCCGACCAAAATTCGAGGCGCGGGAAACGCGGCCCCGCGGGCAAGAAACAGGAAACAGGAGCAGACGCCAAAGGCAGGGAACGAACTTTTCCAGCGGCCGTTTTGGACTTCCGAAGGAAACTCGTTGCAGGGACACCGATTCGAGATATCGAGCCGCAACACGAGCGTTCCACGTCGCGATCGAGGCACAAAGTCGTAATTTCGAGCCATTCGACCTTTAAAAAAGGCCTGAGGGTTGAAGTAAAAAATCCACGCAATCAAACTACGGGGCTGCATTAGCACTCAGACTAAACATATGAAGTAGGTCGCATTATCATAATTCGTTTTTTCTCCTTCGCCGCTCCCTCATCCACCAGTCACCCCATGAGACACCTCAGAGAGGCACGCAACGTAACTGTACTTCGGGTCCACCTCCAATGGCTTCCTCCTTGTGCTCCGTGGCATCCGATTTCTCACCTCTGCTGCACGTCGAAACGTACGCCGCCGCGAGAGCCACCTCTTCCTTGCTCTTCCCGACCGAGACCGCATCGGAGTTAGATTAAAAATATAATTCGAAACGGGAAAATTCTCGACCGTCTCTCGGATATCCGGAAGCCCTCCGCTGAACCTGCCGACCGAGGATTCCGCGGCTTAGCACCCCCGGGACAAAGGGGTAGGGGCGCCGGAAGCGAAGGCAGCCGGAATCCTGCATCGGAATGTACCACAATATTCGATTCTCGTAATGACTGTTATTCTTCGTTCTTCCTCTGCCACGACGGTAATTGAGACCTGAGGAACCAATGGAAAAAAATGAGATACAAACAGTAGGCGCGACCTCGATCGATACCTGAATAAAACATATAAAATGCTTGAAAAGGGAGAACGGAAAAATTACGAATTAATTAGTTCCCCTGTTATTTTCCAATGGTGTAAAACCCTTTTATCCATATTACAATGATTATATATTACACGGTTCAACCGTCTTCCGGACACGAGCTATGCCTCCGAGATGTTTTTCTTTTTACCCTTTTCCCTTGTGCCACGTTTTTCAATTCTGATGTCTTCCCATCATCCGATCGTCGATTTTCTCGTTTATTTTTTCTTTTAATAAATCGGCTGGCTGATTGATTAACTGGTCCCTCCTGCGTTTCAAAGGCGTTATTTGCTTTAGATAAATGCTTCCCGAAACTATCGCGGAAATCCGCCCGCTGAAAAAGTTTCTTTTATCGCTAAGTTTCTGTTTCTGCGAGAAAATGGGAGCCCAAGCGTCGGTTCGCTCGTTCCGTACCCGAGCCTTTCGTGCCGCTGTTGGGCAGCCACCCCGAGAACTCCTCGACGCGATGACTTAGGTTTCGATATCAAATTTAAATTACACATATTTCCCAGTGGTAGCACGTTCCTTTGCGAAATTGGATGAGAGGAGTGGTATTTGGGTGCCCCGCCGTGTCCGTGTCATTTTGATCGAAAACTTGTTAAATCAGCTATTTGTTTCTTATGGAATCGATTTCAGCTTGAAACTTGTACTTTCCTACTGAAATTACATATTATCTAATGACTCTCTATCAGAAGACCAGTATTCTCTGTGGGGCATACTTAACCAAACTACATTTAATAGACTCACCCAGGGGCATAACAAATTTTAATGGTGTTAATTTAGCTGACGATTTAAAATTATTACGCAATAGAAATAATATTTGCTTAATCGAGGTAAGCAAAACAAACGTATATTATATATGAAACTCTTATTTAAAATAGATAAGCCACGAACTTTTTAGTTTTCCAAAAATAAAAGTAATGGCTTAAACTCACTCATTCCATGGATTTCAATGAAATAAATAAAAAAAGGAGAGTATAAATTGAGAAAAATATTTTTAATTATATTCTTACATGAAGCACTGAAGTGATTTAATTAATGGCGTTATAACCATATGAACTGTTCACAATTATCCAAAATTAATGGCGAATAATTATCAAGTAAATACACTTAAAGCTTCCCAGAACTCGGTTTTAGTTATTTTAGCGTGTTTATAATAATATCGATCATTTATGTATGTATTACATGCATATAATATCTTTAACTATGGATTAAGTCCTTGCGAAAGATAATTTGTCATTTTCTTCCTGTAGCACCCTTGTATAAAGTTATTATGATTATCCCCACTCATACAAAAACCTCATTTCTATATATATACAGGAAATCTTAAACATATATGGATGCAACTATTTAAAGAAGCATTGTCGGTATGGATTTTAAAAACGATCAACAGATGAATTTTTTAATACCTGAACATTCGTATTTCTATTAAACCCTTAGCATATATAAACCCAACTCGGTACGTACGCATACATGCATGCATATTTCCATGAAGAAATTGCAAAATGTTGAGATTAAGATTTAGATTGTCCCATTCCTATTTTACACATTATTAAAGCGTAATATTTTTTCTCCAACCTGAAGATTGAGGTTTTAGGCAAAATTCCTGATTACTTAAATAACTATTAAAGTAAAATTATGTATTACGCATTAATGATTGTGTGAAAGAAGCTATCGAAGAGAAAAATACCTGAAAATCTTTTGTTATTTATAAATGATACCGATTAAATGAAGGCAACCCTTTTATTTTCGAGTTATGATTACAGTCTAATTTATACGGGAATCCAAAGAGCGTTTATTTAACGCACCAAATTATTTTTTGGATCTTAAAAAAGTTAGACAAATCGGTGGTTTAGCAGTCTTTTTCGCTCACTTTACATGAACTGATAAATATCGTTCGTCAGCAATTATAAGCACTGCATTTTGGCATTAAAAAAAATAAAAAGGAAAAACTCAACAGCCTAAAAAAAAAAAAAAAATTGAAAGATTTGGATTGGCATTTTATAACACCGTACACGGTACCTGGCTTTGTGCCTTCATAAAGCGTACCTTAAATGATGGTGCTCAACTTCACATGTATCAGCTTACACAGACTGCTCTGACAAGGACAATCAACGGTGATAAAAACAAGTCCATCTCTATCCAAATACAAAAAGAATCTCCGTTTCCATTTAAAATTCGATTGACAGCTTTTGTGTTAGATTTTACGTAAAAAATTTTTACGAGTTGGTACCTAAATCGAGCTGAAGGAGAAAATCTTTTTACTGTATGTAGCGATCCAGCGTTATATATTTAATTCGAGGTGCAAAAATTGTTCTGGTGTTTTGCGATTCTGTTAGAAGAGTTGAGATGAAATAAATCTTGACTTATTGGTGAACATCAAGTTCGTCTGAATTAAAACAGCTTAAACTAATCCTGAAACATTATAGTAAATACTTTCTTTGCTTTATCCCTTGTCAAAGCTTTCGTTTTTGTTTATAAATTTTTAAAATGCTAACCTAATAACCCGAACCCTTCAAGTATGCGGTGCCATTAGAGAGGAAAAAAAATGCATTTATAAAAGGTCAGATGTGAATAATACACTACACGAGAATCATCCATGTAAGATAATATACTGAAAATTAATAATGATATTTGCTGGAGGCTCCTAATAATATTTTAATAACCATCAATCATCCCTCCCGTTCCGGCCTACACAGATATTTAATATTCTCACATCTTAATGCTGATGTCCGACGTGAAATTTGGCGTTTAATTTAGTTTTATTGGCTCACAGATCAAAATATTTAGAGCATCAATATTTTGATCACCAAAAGGACCAAACGCAGTTGGTTTCGGCCCCAGTTGCGGGACCTGTTTGCTTCTCGGCATCAATCATCCCCCGAATAACGATAAGGGAATGTTTTTCTGGCTCATCATATTCTTCGTATTTCGTTTTTTTCTGCTCCCACCCAAAGCATGATCTGGAAGAATAAGGGTGTTTCGCCTCTTACTCTCCTATCATTTTTCAGTAATAAATCGTCTCATCTTCTCCAAAGCCAGGCTGAAACATTATGCGAGGATTTATTTCATCTCATTACTTTTACTTTTTCAGCAGCTTTTCTTCTTTCAGGCGCTAAATCTGAAATTTTTCCGCTCCCCGCGCCGTAAAAAAAAAAAAAAAAAAAAAAAATACGTGGGAGATAAGGCCCCCCACTGGCTTTGTAACGAACGTTTTGTGTCCCAGCTTTTGTGCATCGGTTCGAAGTCAATGGACGAAAGATTCATGTTTCTTGCACGTATCGCAGCACATAATATTATCTTCAGATAACTCCCTTCGGCTGGAAAAAAAATAAAAAGTTAATAGCCCGGTAATGCGATTATCGCGAGGGGGGTGGCTTTTCCGGGACACCCTCGCGGCACCCCGCGGAATCGCTCTCCGGCGACTTTCAATTCCTCATCCTCTGCTTCCACTTGTAAACATTTTAAATTATTTCTTATACCGCAAAACATCTTCGGAATCCCGGATTTTAAGCGGCCAAATATTCTCACGTTTTTTGCGTGATCAAGCAGCAGCAAAGAAGAATGCGGAACGGAAGGCCTCGATTACGGTTCATAACGACATTTTCATGCGATCTCGGTCAAATTCACGTCGGGCAGGCAGCAACTCTGAAGCCGAACTCATCTTACGCGTACCCTGGAAGGTATCATCTGGTAATGGGGAAAGAGCCGAATGCGCCGAAGAATTTTTTCAGGTCGAACACCCGAACTCCATTATGGAGTCGCGAAACGGCATCAAATGCTGGTTTGCAGGAGTTCGGTAAGAGTTTTGCGATTTTTCCTACACGCTGCACAAGCTCCGCACACGGAACCGGAGAATTCGCGAGCATGCTCCGAAACTTAATTTTTTCGATGCTTTTGCACCGGGAAGTTCCGTGCGGCAAACCAAATTTACTGCCCAATCCCGACACGTAAATTTCCCCCCCCCCTCCCCCCCCAAATTTCAGCAATCGGCCCGAAACCGGGACGCCTCGTCCGGGTATCGCCGATGCCGACACCGCGCGTCCTCTTCTTCTGGAGTATGACGGAAGGGAGATGATTTCCATATTTTTTCATTTTTCGGTTTCGCTTAATCCTTTCCATTTTTAATTTTTCCAAAAATAATTACGCGTGCTGCATGCCGTGAAGAAAATCCCTGCGGAAAAAAAAAAGATTTATGCCGTCGTCTTTTGTGAATTTCAAATGCGTTTTTTCGATTTGTCCCGCGGCCGCCGGGACCGCGCCGGGACGCGCGTCGGACGCACCGAAACGTTCATCTCCGTCCCTTTCTCCATCCCTCTCGGATCCTTGCTGCCGGATCGCGGAAAAAGAAAAAAATTTTATTCCACCATCGAATCACACTAAAGGGAGGCAATAAATGGGTAACCCGATTCAGTTTCGAACTTGGCTCTAAGGCCTCCAAGAGAGCGGCATAAAAGCAATGGAATCGCTGCAGATTTATTTTATTTATTAGCTTTTATTGCAATTTATTGAGACAATTAAACGTACCTAACGGGAAGCAACTTCATTAGAAATAGTAAATCCGGAGTTTTCCCGGAGCGGAACCGCAGCCTCCTTCGTCCGCTCCCCGACGGCAGCAGGTTTCATAAAGATAATTGTCGCGTAAAATAATTTTACGTCCGGTCGGATTTTTAAGATTCCCGATCGGTTTTGTGAATTTTACGGCGTTATTTCGGGCTAAGAAACGAACGGGCCGAAGCCTTCCCATCGGCGGAGTTATCCCGACGAACGTTTAAAATCTTCTGATTTAAATGCTGTTGCGCGAACGTAAAAACGACGGAGAGATTTGGGAGTCCTTAAACGTTAAAATAATTGAAGATTATGCGCGAAAATATTTATAGATGTAAATTAGGTTCGAGATCACCGAAGAGAGGTGGCAAAATGAATGTTTTAAAATTATCCACTTTCATCGTACGCTTCTTTTAAATGGGAAAATGGGGAAAATCGTTAAAAATGGAATCTTTTTCGCTTTTCCGAAAGGGGAAAAAATTCATCGCAGAAAGTTTCCTCCATAAATGTAATTTTTTGCGGACCGCATACGGCGAGATTAACCACTTTAAGAACGAGCGCGGGTCTCAATTGGAATTCCGGATTCAAACACTTCATCAATGAATAAGTGGAAAACCTCGGAGAGTTGTCAAAAATTAATGTTTTTAGAACAAATTGCTCTGTAAAGAAACGTGCTTGTGGGTTTTTCCGCCCTCCGGCTCCCACCTCTCGACCGTCCGTCGCTGCAAAAAACCGAGATTTTTCCCTTTCTCGACAAATTTCCCTCCACCGTCGGCCATAACCATTACGCTCCACTCCAAAATGAACCTTTTTCTTCATCATTTGCTCTCTCGCCCCGGTTTCCTTGCTCTCCCACCCACAACAAGTGAAACGTTTTAATATCAACGGAGCACGAGGAATCGCTCCCCGTTTTATTTGCTGATGATCTCTCGGCGGCCTATCCTGTCACAGTCAGCGGTTGCTCACATAAATCACCGATATGTGAACGAGATTTGAAAAAGTCTCAATATGGCCTTTAACAATTTTCCGGAACATTTTTATTCCCTCCGCAACTTAAAGCTTTCGCGCCTTTATGAGCGTCTCTTTTTAACTTACACGTGCTCGTTGTAAGCGTTATTACGCTGACGCAACGCTTTCGCGTTTAGCCGCGGATAGAGCGAAGCTGGGGAACCACGCTCAAACGCTGCTCGGGAAACGACGGCCTGGAAATCCGGGGCATTTCAGGTACTCATTTAAATATTATAAATCGTAGGAAATCACGTTGGAATCGACGTTTTGCGCTCGTAACTTTTCCGACACGTCGGGAGCCGCGGAGCCGGGAGAAGCAGAGAGATGTGGAGGTACCGAAGATTAGTAAAGAAACATGAATGGAAAGGAGAAGAATGCAGTTCATTTCACTCGACTGTAAATCAACGGATCAGCAGACAGATGAAATTTCCTGTCGGGAAAGTCTTCGCCGAGCGGAGGTTCATTTCTGCCATTTCGAGGTGGCAACCAAAGAAAGGTTTCGGGAGGCGGCAAACGTTGGCAAACATGAGAGCTTCGGTGAGGTCCTTTGGGGGGGAGGATGCCTTCCTGTCGGAGAGCGTCCTTTTTGTTTATGCTATGAGATGGAGAAAATTTTTGAGCGAGTTGGGTCGGTGTGTCCTTTCTCTAGGTACGCTGCGGGTGAAGTGGGAAATATTTCGCTTCAGATAATCCGGGCTCTTTTTTTTTAATAGACTATTTGGAACGCTTCTTCTGGGTTCCGATTGTGGGACGTCTGTTCGCTGCGACCATGCGAGAGATCCTCGTTGCGGAGACGTTTAAGGAGATATGCTGGCGGCCTTTTTTCAGTTTTCATCGTGAGGTATATGAACGGAAATGAGCGCTGGAGAAACAGATTGACGGAGGAGGATCATCAGTTTGGGACGAATTCAGAAATCTCCGCAAAGGAATCATCCGCGACGAGGCTCGGGCGACTTCCATGCCTTCGCTCATCGCGCAAAGGATTCCCTGCGGGAAAGGAAATAATTTGAGAGAGCGAGTTTCTGTGTTGCGGAAAACTGAAACCTAAAAGTTACGCATGACGCCGTTATGCACAGATCGCGAAAATCTCCGTTTAAGAATTATCATAGCTTGTACAATCTGGCGATTTACGAATATATATGCCGTAAAAAGTACCTAAAAATATTAGAGGAAGTGGATGTGTTTAAATGGAAAAACAAAATCCGTTTCGCGAAGGTTAATTAGATAAAATTTAACCGGCCGCGTTAAAAATTTCAGGTTCTGGCTCGCTTGTAGACTAACGGGGAAAACAAACCATCTGATAATGGGAAATGAAGACGTTTGAGATGTAGATCGCTTCATAAGTAGTTTTGCCCAGCGCTGGAATCCAATTGCGGCACCGTCTGGAAAATTGGGTTAACGATTTGGGTTAAAAAAAAAAAAAAATGCAAACCATCGCATGTCGAATATTTTCAAAGCAAGCTCGACGGAATCCCTGTTGGAATCGCGAGCCGATCGTCGAGCAGCTATTAACCGGTGGAGCAAATGGCTGCAGAAATGGGAAACAGATCACTCGCTGGTCAATAAAACATTTCAAATGCTTCGCAAACTAACTGCGGCAAGGAACGGTCAAAAAAGTAAGCAAAATCGCCGACGATGCGAATCTCGTTGGCCATCGCTTTCAAGCATTTGGACGTTCCTCAGGTTCGATCCTTCTTCGCCTTTTTCCACATTCACATTTCGGGCCTTTCCACAGGCCAGTGGCACGCGACGGGCACGGGTGATTCATAAATAAAAAAACTCCTTCGGAAACTAATGCCGCAAAAATAACGAAATTTAGACAGCTCGTTTGAGGTTATAACCAGTGTGAAGATCAAGGATTTTTCACAATCGGTTAAAAACAGCAAAACAGCAACGATAATGTCGCGGAGCAGTGGTAGCCGTCGAAGCAAGACGTTTTAGACACCGTCGCTCATACATCAGCATGAATCATTAACCGAACGAAGGAAAATAATTCCCTCGCAGCAGTGAATTTTCAAATGATGCAATATAAACGTCCCAAGGTGGATGGTACCAAATATTTTATGACACATCATCAATTTTAAACCAAGAACTCTGAAATGAATTAGAAGTACGGTTCGCATCGTATACAGGGTAATTAGATGCGGGAACAAGTGAGATTGTAACCGAAGATGTACATAAAATGAAACTCGACTTCGAATAAAAATACTCGGCCTAGAATAAATTATTTTTATCAAAAAACTCTACGGAATTCAGCTTTTACATCAATATAATAACTTGCCTTTTCATATAATTTGTTTGCATATTGTTAAATAAATTTTCCTTGTTATACCGAATGTAATATATGATCCCCGAATGCCATATTTCGTTGAAAAACATTACAAATCAATGTAATAAAAATTTAAATCATTTAAAGTTTAAGCCAATTCCGGTTTTCTCCAAAAAGTATTACGTTTTCGAAATGTTTTAACGAACACGAATATTTTTAATAAAAATTACGGTTCATAAAAAAAAAAAAAAAAAAAAAAAACTCAGGCCCCGAACCGGGTTTACATGGAGTTCCCTCATAAATAAAAATCGCTTTTCTCAAAAAGTTTTTTTTCCTTTCTTTCTGGAGTCACCGGAGCGAGGGGAACGATTCGGGCTCCCGGGGGTTTTGCTGTGGGATCCAGCGGCTCCTTCGTCGTCCGCGAAGCTTCGACGCGGGAAGGAAGGCGTCGGATTTCCCCCCCCCCCCCCCGGAAAAGAGAAAGCGCCCGTCCGGGGCGCATCCCCTGCGCATTTTTCGACTCCGGGGGATAATCCGCGGCGGAGCTGAGCGTCGAAGCGATCTCCCAGGAGTCCGCAGGTTCCCCATGCGCTTCGCCACCCGAAGCTCTCCCTTTTCGTTCCGGAAAAGTCGAGCCGCACTGCTCGGAAAAGCGATGCAACAGGAACTGAAATATGAGAAATTGCCAGTTGGGCAATTTTTTTGTTTTCGGCCGGGAGGGAGGCGGTCGTCGCCGACAGCGAAGGCAAATCCGGGCTGCGACATTTGAATCGGTGGCGCCGAAACGTTTCTGTGCGGCAGCTCTAATTAGGCAGTTACCCGAAAAATAAAAATTAATTGCCAGGCACCTGAGGAATCGAGGAAAGAAAAGGAAAAATTAAGGAACGTAAATCGGCGAACAATGAAGAATGTTTGGCAGATTTATTGCGGCCTGCATACGAGGAAAAAAAAAATTTATTTTGAAAGTGGAATAATAACTTTTTGAATTAATTTACAGTGTATACACACACACATATATATATATATATATTTATATATACTCTTAAAGATGAAAAAAAAATTATTTTTTTTTCTCCTTTTTTTTCTGATTCCGGAATCGTAAAAGTTGCACAAATAAGTTAATAAATAAAAAGAAAGTAAACGCAATTCTCAAGCTGTAATTGGAAACATTTTTATGAAAAATTTTCCTTTGACCTTTTCTGAAATTTTAAAATATTTGATTGCGATGGAGGGGAATTCAAGCTAATGACCCGTTAAATAAATCTCAATATAATTCGATGATAACTTTTTTCATGTAAAAATTGTACACATGACAGCAGAAAAATCGAAGTGGCGGCAATCGGGAGGCCAAGTTCACAGAGCATCGCAACGGTTGGTAAAACGCGTTTTCCACACATTTACACATACAAAGAAACATTATACAATACGCAATGTACAAGCAGAGTATATATATATATATATATACAATCTTACACGGAAACGAAATATCTTTACATAAGAGCTCAATAGACTAACGCTCTTTCTGTTTTTCCACATCCTCGTTTTCCGTAATAACGTATAAATTATATGTGCACATTAAAATGGATATTACATTCGAAATGCGTTAATAAAATCGATCTCTTACCGTGAATAATAATAAATAGTTTCAACGGGATGCAGTTGCAGTAAATGTTTACGAAAACTGCAGAATTTCCCGAAATCCTAAAATTAATACAGTGTTAATGTAAGAATTTCCCTTATTTCTACAAATTAGCTTTGTTAAATATTTTTTCTTTCTTTGCGCAGATGTATCACTGTGTAATGAAAATATTTCTTTCTTTTTATTTTCTTTTTTTTTTTTTTATGATATTTTATACGTAAACAAAATTTATCAATTGTTAACAATTTTAAATAGTTAAATAAATAAAATTGCTCTCGCGCAATGTTTTTCCTCCGTCTTGTTTTTTTTTCCTTTTCGCGTCAAAAAATAATGCAGGCCTATCGGGGAATAAAAATAAGTCAGCAGAAGGATGAAAGCTTTAATCGGTAAATGAAAAGCCCGTTTGCAGGATTCGAAAAATTCCTGTGGGAAAAGCGAATCTGGAATTTACGAATTTTTGCGCAGTCCACCGAATTTCACCCAAATCAATTGATTTTCTTCTTCTAAACCGTGCAATTTTCAGCGCTTCGAAAGGTTTGCCGTCGACCGGCAAAGCGATCCGGGGACGGCAACGCCAGCCGAGAGAGTCGATAAAGAACGAGCGCTGGAAAAGCTCCCCAAGACATGGGCTGCTGGGACGAATAAGGCAGAGCCCTGGGGAGTCGCAACTGCAGCACCGCGACGGCCAAAAGGGAAAAAGAGGCGCTTCGCGGGCCGATGAGGGCGCACTTGCCGAAAAGGGAAAATTTTATCGTGACACGGGGCTCCAAAATTTGCCAGCAGGACCCCTGAAGGTACGCCCACAAGAGAGCGCAGTCAACGGGCGAGTTTTTCTTTTCTTCTGCTAAAACTTAAACTGATGACTTTGTTTAATAAATAAGAAAAACGGATGAACATCTAACAGCGGATAATTAATGCCAAATTCCTGCCAAGCGAGCAGTTGGAGAATTCATTTTTTTTTCGGGTACGATATTAAATCCTGATTTTAATACACATTAAACCAGTAACCTTTATGTTTGTCTTTTATTCGCTCCTAATAATAATAATAGTTTTTTCGATGGACGAAGGATCTGCCATAAGTGAATGACCGTTTTCACCAATCAAAAATTAGAACTGGAAATTCCATTCCAGCTCATTTTATTTGCGACGCATTCGTCTCGTACACTGGAGAAAAAAAAATTTTTGAATAAATAAATAAGTAAATTTAACGTGCAAATCTTATCCCGAGTAAATCTGATCTTAGAATTTTCCGGCGCCCTTCATCAAACTTTATATCTTCACCCTCTGGTTCGAGTTTTATTTTTTTAAAATTTTAAATTTATGACCGGAAACTTTTCCTTTATATTAGAGAAAACTTAAAAAGGTATTTGAGATCAATAAAGGCATCATATTGAAAAAACATTATGGTGCAGTCGATACTAGATACCGAAAAAAAAAATGCCATTATATTAAAAATTGAAGTCCCA